>JAVQIZ010141249.1:0-2500 GCA_036023535.2 Galaxias brevipinnis | reverse complement strand
CAAAGCCTGGACACACACACACACACAAGAGAAGAGGAGAAGGTTAAATGCTACTAAAGGTTAAATAGTTTATATACACAGGTTTGGGGGGAATACTCCTAGAACAACAAACATACACAAATTTTTACAGGACTACAGTGGTGGTTTTGTAGACAAGCTGTATGGACTAGCGTTACTGTAGTTTGCTGTACTAGAATCAACAAACAACTCACAGTGGAAGCAAGTTTTTAAATAGAATGAGAGCCACTTGCACTTCTGAAGAAGAAAAGTGCGCACCTTGTCTCTGTATTTCACCCTCACCTGCATTGAACAAGTCTCTGTGTCTGTGTGTGAGGGTCTGTACGTGTGTGCATATTAGTGTATGTGTGTGCGATTTTGGGTGAGGGAGGGGGAGGGGGAGTTCCAGCTGGTTTGACTCATTTGTTCAGGAAGTGAGCTCAAGGCCTGTATTGTAGTTTCTTCAAATTGGCTGTTAATAGGCAGCATCTGCACTCCTCCCTGCCGATGTTTTCAGACGATTAAAGCCCTATTCCAGCGATCCCAGCAGCATATAGCCTCCACACTCTGGGTTGCCAATGGTGACGGCATCCAATACTCTTGACTTCTCGTTCTATTTCCATTGCTTGCTCTCTCTCTTTCTCGCTCCCTCTCACTCTCTCTCTCTCTTTCTCGCTCCCTCTCTTGCTCTCTCTCTCTTTCTCTCTCTCTCTCTCTCTCTCTCTCTCTCTCTCTCTCTCTCTCTCTCTCGCTCTCTCTCTCTCTTTCTCTGCCCTCCGGTCCTTTGTTTGCCCTTTATCCCTTGCTTGGTCTACTTATCGTTAATGTCTTGCACTTTAAACTCTCTCTCTTTCTCTCTTGCTCTCTCTTATTTGATTGATACATCCTCCCTCTCAAACCACCCAATTTCTCTCCTTTTTAGATATCTGTCATTTGCTCTTTACATCCATTGCTTATGACATACGTAACAAATCAATATCAACATGCCCCAGTATAATGTTTTTCTTTTTTTCTGGGCAAGATACTGTTCTTTAATTTATTGCTAGAGTATTTCTGCAAGACTGAATAGCTTTTAAATGTACGTGTAAAACAGCGAGTTACTTAGACTAGTGTGTAGCCGCTCTCAGCTAATCCCCCATCGTCTGTCCGACACATGCATTAACATTTGAACCCCGTAGAAGAACGATAATGGGCCCTATGAAGACGGTGAGATTGTTCACTGAGTGCCTGAGGTGGCGTCTGTGTGTGGATCTCAGCACCCACCTCCCCACCACTGCTTTACATACTGCCCTGTATGGAGCGTTTGTGCTGCAAACTCAGGTAAACCCATTTTGCCTTTTAGGGTGAGACTCTAAGCGTACACCTTGAATTTTTATGAGCAGTGAGCCACCTTTGTGCTGGTGAAATGGAGGTGATTGCTGAATGAATCATGTGCTTAGAAATGTTTTGATTGAGCAGGAAGGTCGGCGATGGTGGAAGATTAGATCAATCAGTTATTGACTGGAGTCCCCTATGTGTGCCCTTCTTTTAGTTCCCCTCATTTAACATTGAACACTGGGGATAAAGGGATCCTTGCCCTCTATCTTACTGGCCTCTCCCTCTTTCTCTCTGTCTCTCACCTCCCCCTTTCTGTTTTTCTTTCTGTACTTCTTCTTTCACGCGGTCTCTCTCTCTCTCTCTCTCCCTATATCTCTCACCGTCTATCTCCGTCGCTTGTTCAAATGTTTCTCCCGTTATGCTTCTCGTTCAGAGCCGGTTGGATGAATTTGTGAGAAGTAAATAGATAGGAGTACAGACGTTCTCAGTTCAGGGAGCTTTACACGGTCACTATTGTAGGAATGAACATATATTCAATTGCTTCTGTATTGAATCTTGCATGGAGTGTCAAACATATGTGTGGTGTGTGTGTGTGTATGTATATATATATATATATATATATATATATATATATATATATATATATATGACACCAAATTACGGAATGACAGAGCAGTTATCCTATTGCACTCAGGTATAACTCAATGATTATTCCACTGTATTGTATAGAGATAAGAGACATAACAGAGACTCATCAATAAAAGATAAGCAGGATCTTTAAAAAAAGAATTGTACCCACTGCCTCTTTTTCAACACTTTGAAATGGTATATACTTGGCTAGAATTTGATTGCAACTAAATTAGGTCTGGATGGTATAATTGTATAATTGAAGGGGGGGGGGGGGTGATCAAAGAACTCTAAACAATCAAACGTAATTAAGCTAACTATGGTTTCTAACTATGGTAATGGAGTATAATTAGGATTTGTGATTGACTCGATGTATTATTTGTTGAGGTTTTCACCCGGGACTTACTAGTCAATAGTGTGGTGGTCTCTCTCTCTCTCTCTCTTTCTCTCTCTCTCTCTCTCTCTCTCTCTCTCTCTCTCTCTCTCTTTCTCTCTCTCTCTCTCTCTCTCTCTCTCTCTCTCTCTCTCTCTCTCTGTACATATATTCATATACACATAA
>JAVQIZ010141194.1:0-15477 GCA_036023535.2 Galaxias brevipinnis | reverse complement strand
ACACACACACACACACACACACACACACACACACACACACACACACACACACACACACACACACACACACACACACACACACACACACACACCTTCATCCTGGGAACCATGTCCCTTCTGTCACTGTGCTCTGGTTTGATGGCTGGCAGAAAGGGAATCCTACTTATCTTCTTGTTCTGCTCGCGAATCACATTTGAATACAGCCTCTGTCGTCTTAGTTTCTCAGCCTGATGGTGGTGAGAGTGAGAGCGCGAGAGAGAGCGCAAGAGAGAGAGAGAGAGAGAGAGAGATTACAATGGAGAGGTTTAATTAACTGAGCCATTTCTCCCTTAAGGTCCTTCTCTTTGTATATCCCTCACCAGAGCCACTTCAAGCTACCTGACAAAACCAAATACAACAAACATTTCAGCGGCCCTATCAACATTTACACATCTCATTCACTAATAGGCTGGGCCCTATAGGCAAACAGGCTCAATCTAGTGCAAATTGGCCATCCATGCTCACTTTTTACTCTAAGGGATTAACAAAAGATACATCAGAGCCAAATAGCACTCAACTTCCCAGGCCTACTCTCATTTGCTTTTGTAAATCCAATTTAATCTGTTGAGAATGATATGAGGCTTTAATGAGGAACTGGGACAGAAGGAGGAGGCCAGTGGAAACACAAAGACACCATTGAAGATCATCAGGGAGATTGGGAGTTGTTGGATCTCAGCAAAAGATTGACAATACAGTCACTAACAGCCTGCATGATGTTAAAGCATTTTTACACTTTTAAACAGCATTAATAAAATATAAATGTGGTTCCTTCATTAAACACACATATATAATTATGTTTTATGTTGTAATTAGTTTCTTTCTATCTAATGATTGTGTTTTTTTATGAAGGAACACACATAATATAATTCATATAAATTCAAACATTATAAACATATTTGTATCTATACTCTTATCTAAGTATTAGTGTTTTGTAGACCATTCAACATGACCTGGAAAAATCCCAGGCTATTAGCAGAAGATTATTACTTACTGTAATTTCATTGGTTGTGTAATCAGGGCCAAGGCCTCCCAGACACACATCCTGCTTCAGACGCTTGTAGTCTTTTAGTGTGTATGCCTGGTAATACACACACACAAACCGCACTGTTAAATAGCAATTTAACAATACGTTGAATAAAATGTTTAATCTTCAAAACATATTGCCTCTCTATCATAACAGTTGCACAAAGATAAATGCATTATGCACCACTATCATGCTGGGCCAAGTGATGGCTGTAACCTTGTGTGGGTGATGTTAGTTGATGAACCCTAGGGGGTGGATTCCTAGTGACAAACAGAAAGAAAAAGAGAGAAAGAGAGAAGGAGCGAGAGCTACAGCCTCTTAATCAGGAGGGGGGTGGGGGGTGGTAAGAGCTTAATCCTAACCGTGCATCTGAGGTGCACTCGAGCAGCTATCCACAATCTGCCCGAGACAAAAGGGGGCTAATCATTCCAGATCGGACTGGCTCCTTTTACGGGCTAAGGTCACTTGTGAATTAGCCAATGGTTATGGACACTACGGGGAGGCTTCTTTTCTACCCCCCCTCCTTCCTCCCAAACCCCTAACCCCTCCCCTGTGTCACTCTCGTCGGCTTTCATGCCCAAGCCCACTGGCTGGGCTGTTTTACAAATCTTGCCGGTAATCTTGTCAGACATGATAGCTAACATGGTGGGGTAGGGAGACTGTAGAGAGACATTGGGGAAGGATAACTACATGCTCCCATTAACAGACACACACCGGAGAACACACATGCACGACCATACCAAAGGCATAGAATGCATCAAGTACTTGAATCTATTTCAGGTTAATTTCAGCAACTTTTATGACGCTGATCAATTTGTAATTTCGAGTCGAGACTTTTTCCCATTCCCAGTCTAGGAAGTGATAAATGCTGAAACCCAAATCTTTATGTTAATTGTAACGAAAGGGACCTTCCCTATTTCTGACAAGGGCACCCCTGCAGGCCCTTAAGTTAGCAAATAAAGAAATCATTAAATGCAAATTGGCTTCTAAGCTGGACCAACTTCGTACAGACAGCCTTGTCTTTCACCTTATCCTAAAATACATGGCTTTTCAGGGCTCAGACCTCTAAAAGACTTGATTCGTAATCATCATCTCTTAAAAATAAAGTGCATCCTTTTAGAATTACACAATCAAAACTTTGTTTTGTACTTTGACCCTTATTACCATTGCTTTCTTCATGAAACTTTGTTTATGAGCCCAGTTGAAACAGACACTTTGTCACCATTTAGTCCCTTCATAAAAACAAAAGCGATAATTACGAGGTCCATCCGGCACATTTTTGGAGTTACCAAATCTACAACTACGGGATGTAAATGTTTTTGAGTTAGGTAAAAGAGATTAATATATATATACTAAAGGAACACAAGTACACGAACATGATATCAATATATGCACCGTCACCTTGTAAGTGACTCTCTCCTTGAGTAGTTTCTGTTTCTCCAATTGTTCCAGGTAGCCATCCGAGCTGCTTCTCTGCATGGGACTTATCCTCTTGGTGGTGCGTACAGTGACCAGATCGGGTGCTCCGGTCATTGACCCGCCTATAGGGGGCAGCAAAGTGTGTGATCTTGACTGCTGAGTCTGGGCAGTGTAGAGAGGAGGCCTGGAACTGTCTTCAAGAAGCTGGACATTGGAGCTCCTATTTAGGTACTCCACAGGAGGTGACTGCCATTGTGGAGCAATTTGCCTGAAGAGCAGAAAAATTGGGATGTTGGTTTGAGTTGAGCTGTATTAAAAGTAAACTCTCTCTTGACATTGCATTACATGAGAATGCATTGACATTTTACCAGATATATTTTAAGTAGAGATGTAAACAATGTCAGGCACTTCTATATTGCACATGCGTGCACACCTGTATTTTTGTAGTAAACGTAAAGTAAAAAAATATTGCATTTACTTTAAACTACACAAAGGGAAAATAGGGAATTTAAGTTGTTCATAATCTACACCTAGATAGGGGTTGTCAAGATTAGTCAATTCTTTCAATAATGAAACCTTCCCCAGGAGAACCACTTATTTTCTATTGTTTTCAAAGGAGTTTTAGAACAAAGACCCTGTTTAGCTCAAGGGACATTTTATTGGAGATTTATCAAGAAGTCTTATATATTTACATCTACTGACCTTCAGCTGTTGGTGTCTTAATCTGTATGGGAAACCATGTAATAAAATGCACCTTTGCCATCTGCCTGGGGTATGGTGCCATTGCTGTAGCTGTGCCTTAGGGTCTCCTCCAGGGCACTGTAAGGCATATGCCCTTTCTTGGTGCTCCTGTCCAGAGACTCGATCTGAGGGTGCTGGTGACGCCGCAGCTAGTGGACCCAAAGCCAGACTCTCCCAACTATCTCCGGGAGTGTGGAGAGGAACATAACGTGGAGAAGATAGGTTGAGAACATGAACGTCAGACCTGTTTTGCCGCTGGGGATCAAGTAGGTTGGTTAGATTTGAGACAGTATCTTGGACCTTCTCATGCCAAAAGGGTGCTGTGTTGAGGTTAATGCTGAGGTGTACGATGGGAGAAGGGGGCTGTGTGTTAGGAAAGGGTGGCTGATTTGAGGGAAGGCGTTGGGCTCGTCTTTGCGACAGGGAGTCGCCAAGTGCGCTGCTAGAGTGGTAGGGGTCTGCATGGACCAGCGGAGAGGGCTGAGGATGGAGGTTAGTCTGGGTTCTGGTAGCAAGTCCCTCAGACGAAGGGCTCAGACAGTCTGCCACCCTGGCATTTACCCCCGGGGCAGGCCCTCTTTTGTCTCTGGACGATATGGGCTTCCCATTCCGCTGGGCTTTCTTCTCTTTGGTAATCTGAGTGAGCTGTAGTGAAGAGTGGGATTAGTGGTTAAAATAGCACATTAAATAAGTTTGAATTGTTGCAGAGTTGTATCTTTGAGCATCTTAAAAACTCATATTTGAAACATTACTAAAATGCGGTACTCACAAGTTAGGAACAATTTTTAACTAAAAATTTAGATCAACGAAAAGATTCATCAGCCTCTATTTTCTGTTTGTAAGATCAGCTGCCTTTTCTATAGACCTGCAATGATTGGTCTGGACCTCTTACAAAGCAGGTGATTCTTTATAGAAAAAAGTAATAATATCTGAAGAGCCAGAATGTCAATCGATTTGAAAATGCCTCTTCTTTGATGTGACAAACACTTTGGACTTGAATCATAACCTGACATCCTATATGACATGATTGAGAAGGGTTTCTTTCAAGTAAGCTTCATTTCAGGACTGGTTCATAAGAGGAAGGGATCATAATAAATTCATCTGTTTACCAATCCCGGTTTGTGATATCACCATCCTTTGTGCGTTCTCAGACATATTGTATTAGTCTGGATAGTGTCCTGTAGTAAATTGATGACAAATCCACATAATATCTACCATGTCCGTTTATAGCACAAAAATCTAATATAAACAAGCCATGATGTCAAAGCACTGATAATATTCTTTCTTTAAAAAGATCGAATGGAGAAAAATACATCTGTAAAGATATGTTAACGGATTCCATACGAATGCGTCAAGCTCAAATACACTTATTATACTTATACCTGAACAAAATAAGAGGGTATCATCTGTTCTTTAATTCAATGTGATAGAAGATGGCAGCAGAAAAATTCCAGCAAAATAAAAATTAGAGATTGTTTCCTTACGTAAGTGCAGCTTTGTGTCTATTGTCATGGTCAGCAGTAGAGAAGAGAGCTTGCATGTAGGGCTGGCGTTCCTCTCTGCATTGCTCATCCAAATTATGTTGTGGGGACTGGGACCAGCGTCTCATGCATTTAATGCCTCTGATTTAGCAAACAGCAGCTTTTCCCCATTCTAATGGGAAAATATTTACACTCCTCTGCCTGGCAGCATTTAGGTGGCCGCTCAAGTGCTCAAAATAATGATGCTTCTCCATTCCCCCTCTTTTTCCCCCAGCCTGCCAAGGTTCCTTTTCAAGATGTCTCTCCAGCAGCTCCATTGTGCCTTGACAACACTGTTAGAAATTGTGTCCACGGCCCAGGGGGAAATAAGACATCCTAGGTGATAGTATGTCTACTGTGCTGACATGTTCATCTTTAGTGGCCCTTGCTAGCACTTACGACATCAAAATACTAACTTACAATTGAGCACTGACATGTGTAAACAGGCAATTACCCACAGAACAAAATGCATGCTCTGTGGAGTGCTAAATGGGATCAATAAAGCCAAATAATTTCAGGGACCCACCTTCAGTTGTTGCGTTTTTTTTAGCCACTTTAGCTCTGGGTCTGTGTTGTCCTCCAAGCTCAACTCCCGGCTCTCAGGTATGGTCACTTTTTCTGGGGTAGTTGACACCTGTATGTGGAAAACAACAGAAATACAGTGGATTAGCATAATATGAGGTTCTTGCAAAATAGGTGAAGCAAATGCATGATGAAGGCAACAAATCAAAGACATAGTGACTCTAAGAATTAAAAGTACATACATACTGTACCGGTTTAAAAGAAAAATGGTCAGCAATGTCACATTAATGTTTATCTTAACTGGAATAATTTTCTTACAGCACTGCATGGCTTCCTGTAGGTAATACTGGCTTGTTTGACTAAACATCTACTAATTCCCCTCTTCGTAAGACTAAGCTCAAACATTCCCTTCCTCAAATGACATCAATTTGGTCTTTCAAATTCTCCAAATGCACTCGTTGCGCTTCAGAAATATCTTCTGCTAATGCCATAATGAAAATCATTTACGTAACTTCAGGCCCCCCTCGGCTGCACAGGACAATCTGAACCGATCGATGGTATTGACAGGCTGAGGACTTGCTTGTTGAATGCCACTAATTTTGCAAGTGTGAATAGGCGAAGGTCACTGAGAGGGAGTGGATTGAGTTGTAATATATCCATCAATAAGTGCACTGACATGCTGTCATATCTATTTTTTGAAAGGCCAGGTATGCTGGCAGCTGATCGCACAGCCTAGACCAAGGAGAAGCTATAGCTTTCAAAATTTCACAAAAGAGAAAATGGAAAAATTATTAGATTTTACAGTTCCATCATGAATATATGCAGATAATGCAGTACCTCATCATATTAAACATTCCGACACTGACATATTTTAGGTGACCTACGCGATTTCTCATGACACCCTTAGGTTGTTTGGATTTTTTTTTGTACAGCATAAAAATAATATTTGTGAAATAATTGAATTCCAGAGGTTTTCTCCAGGTTATTGGTAATATGTTATATCCACCACTAACAGTATTTTGTGTATTAAAATGTAACTGGAGCACTCACAGGTTAGCTAGCGGTGACTGAATCATAAAATATTCTAGCAGGTGACCTTAATGGCTGGCAATGCCTGGCATTGAGAGAGCAGCTGTGTCTGGATCCATGACAGGTGTCTGTGACTTTGCAGACAATACACAAATACACACTTCCCCTTTAGACCTGGCAAGGCAGGCTGTGTCCCTTGGCTCTGTCCCCTGCCTTTGCCGTTTGTCACCCATTATAAAAATCCCAATCAATTGGACCCAATGATCAAGCTGAAATTGCATTTTGAGCATCGTAAGCTGTGTAATATCTATTCTGATAAATTGGGGGGTCCATAATTGCCTCTCGGCGAGACGATGCAACAACAAAGTCAGGCAATCGCAACAAGCTGCATTACCTCCGGCCCGGGAAACATCAGCTTTTCGCAATGAAGACTTCAAAGGGGCTACGGATCTTGAATTGCATTTGGTTGCTATTGTGGCCTGCCCAGGCAATCTTGATTAGGTGTTTACACTGAGGTAGGGTATACAGTGGCAGAGAGCTCCCTGGAGCTTTGGTCTAAAGCTATTAAGAGATTGTACATTATGTTCCCTGGCTTTGAAGTGAGGGCCTGGGAGACGAAGAGGGACTCGGAGGCTGAGTGCAATGGCACAAGATTGATCTGCTACTTCTGTCTTTATCAAAGGAGGCCCAGCCCTGCTGAAACCCATCATCCCTACCACCACTCTGCCACTCATCCAGCTAAAAAGTTGTCGCATTACAAGATTGTGTACATTTAATAACATAGCTAATTATGGCAAGTTGCTTTCATAAGTCGTCTCCCATCAAAGACCGAATGGGGCCTTTTAAAGAGCCTAGAAGCATCATCTATGGCCTCAGATAACATGAAACTGATCGGATATGGACCGGAAATTGCAGAACAATGGGCTAAGTAACTACAATGACTTGGATGTGCTTGTTTGTGGTTCCAGGTATGAGAGGTTTTAATGCTGTATAACACTGTTTTAGAAGACATGCAAGGAATCATGAAGCAACATTTTGACCACAAAACAAACCTGCCGGCTTGAGCAACTTTTTTTGTGTTTTTTTGTAACCTTATGTTATTTAAAAAAAGCTCTGCATGTATTGTTTCTTTTCTAGTTGGCGTAGTAGTGGAAGGAACGTAACCAAGTTAAAAGGTTTTAGCTTGAATGAATACTTCATAAAAGGGAAATACACCGAATGCAAATGCATGACCCAAGCTTTTGTGCACCGAGTCCAATTTAAAGGATGCATGACGGCCGGGGACATGGCAATGAGAAACTAATAAGCTAAGTCTTGAGGAACTGACTAAACAGACAGATTTTAGGAAAGGAAAGGGTCTGGCTCTGTTTACCGTTCCACAATGCTAACGGTCCTTGACTATGCAAATCTGGATGATATGAGACATTGTAACAGGCTGGGGCTCAGATGGGTTGCAGGTGAAGAAGGATGGAGACATTATAGCTACTAAGCAGGCATATGCCCCAGTAGAGGGGAAACACAGAGGCCATCTAAGCCAATTATGCCCCTGTGCCAGGTGCAGGGAAATCCAAGAGTCTATTGGTAACCATGTCTCTGTGATGTTTTTAATAGCTACTGCTGTACAGATCAGCTCATAATAGGCACTACATAGTCAGACATGGCTCCCTTTCACTTGGTAAAGGAGAGGGCAATTGAATATGGTATTGCTCCACTGCCAAATTAATTTGTCAGGCTGGGTCAGAGAAAAAAGGATATCCGCTTGTATCTGGCAAAATCTACACTAAAGACAAACAAATAGTCAACGGTTTCACAACAATAGTAAATATTCTTCAATTTTTTTTTCAAATTATAACAAGATAATGTTTATGCCAGCGACAATATATTTGTTTGGTTTAAGCTAGCATCAAGCTATTTTTCACATTAACCTATACATTTGGACAAGAAAGTAAACATAGTCTGAGCACAGTGAAATACATCTAAGTATTTATAAGAAAATATATCAGAATAAGAATCCCTAGTTTGGTGTAAGAACTGTAATAAATATACAGGAAGGCTATACGTTAAATGAAGGCTGTAATATAAAACAATTTAATAATAATAATAATAATAATAATAACAATAAATATAATAATAAAGAATGGAACCAGTTTCCCAAGAAAAAAAAATTCTAATAATAATAATTATCCTCAAAATTGCCCTTTTGTGTTGGTCAAAAAGTTTCACAGGCCTTGACAATGTTATTTATGTTTGCTGTAAAGATAATTAAAAGCCTAATTTGTTGTTTGTTATTCCTTATAAAATGTAAGTATCCCAATTGAAGTTGGTGTAACACAAGATATCTGATATCTTTATATTATACCAACATGAATTGTAATACTTATATTTCATAAGAAATAACAATAACAGATATTATGTATACATATCCATTGATCAGAAGCACTGCAGACAAACTTAATTAAAGCTATATTCCAACTGACTTGACTTACCACACTGAATGTGCAGCCTTTGTGCATACAGTGCATTTTGAATAAGAAATAAGTGACTATTGCAACAATTTCTATGTTTAGCAATCTAGACAGAAATCAATTTGTACACTTTTGAACTATTTTAATGCGGCCCCTGATGGCTGTTTCTGTCACTACAACCTGCCCTATTCAATTCCCAATAAAGACCCAAAAACATCTTTCCTATTCCATCTTAAGAATAAATACCTGAGTCCAGATGTCGGGTGTTTCTACATTTTCTGAGTGCACCTTCAGGTATGAGCCTGGTTTGGCTGCATTGATTCCCAAAGTCATTTTGTTACGTTCAACAATGTCCTCTTTGTTTTTTTCTTGCTTTTTATTAGAGAGACGTACGCCCCTTGGTGTAAAAGTCGAAGGGCTCTTTGACTGGTTTAAAGTTGCTGTCACTCGTGTAAGTCTATGTCCTCGCTCATAATAACTCTCAAACTCTTTATCGTGGATGTCATGTACAACCCTATAGTGTCCTTCGTGCTCTGGAGAGGGGCTTCGGATTGTAACCAGATGGGCTTGATTCATCTGACCTTGAGACACTTGGAGTCCCCCCCGTAATGTTCTGTCCATGCAATTTTCAGAGGAAACAACAGAATCAAGAGTGTTAGGCACCAAAGATCTGACATCTGAGATTTGATTCTGTGGCAAATGCGATTGGAAGGAAGATGTGAGTGACCCATCTCCAGCAATGTTGCTCATTTGACTGTGTAGGTGGTATGACATTATGGGGTGCATCTTAGTCATATCTGAAGCCTCAGCAAGAACTGGACTTGCAACATATCGATATCCACCTTTTATTGAAAGTTCCTGTCTTTTACGATGGCTCGCTTCAGATTTCTCTTCCACCATCTGGTGTACATCTTTGAGGGATAGTTGTGGGCTTGACTGATCAAAGCGTCCAGCTTCGTTCAGGTTGCTCCTCCAGTTGGGATCGTAGCGCAAGTCTGAGTAGGTGTCATCGGAGGGCACCTGTCTGCAAGGTCAAGAGAAGCAATTAGAGACAGACTGTGGAACATGAGTTTGGGTAGTTGCTCTACATCTGTACAATAAGGTCCTACGCAGTTAACAAAGTATCATAAAAGAACACAACCAATATACTCAAATGTGGATATTGTAGTCATATTGCCAAATAATCAGGGTTCGGGTCATGTTGTCAGTCTGGGGCCTAACCTTTTAGGTCTCCCTTTCACGCCCTTGATATCAAAAGAATATCTCAATGGCGTATACAGGCTTCACTGTGAGGTCAAAAGAATAAGAGGCATTACACCTCAATTAGATTGATGGTTTCATTAGACAATGAGAACAAGAACTTATTTGGACACTGCAAGCCGTCCTCGGAAATTGAATCAGACGCGGCATGTTGTGAGCCTGTATTTATGGGTAATCTTCGTGTTTTCACCTCCTTACTCTCTAATGAGGGAGTGTCTGAGGACTACTACAACGGGAATGGTTCACAAACGGCAATTTTCAGCTTATAAAATGGCCAGAAATTGCTGCCTAATGTGCTCCTTCTGAAAGTGATGAAAAGATCTCATTAAAATAATTAGCAAAGAGCCTCTTTGTTGTCCTGCTAGGAGGACGTGGGGAGCCTACCTCTTCTGTCAGGATGCTGTGTGCCGAGCTGACTAGGTGTAGGACACTTCACTTCAATGAGGGCAACAGGGTAAGGGATGGCTCAGTAATGACTCAGGCTCAAACAAGCTAGAGAATGCATTATGGACACACAGCTGGGCGACGATGTCTAATACATAGGAAAAAACCAGCCGCTATACTCAAGGCACGAAACACGCAACAACGAACAAAAGAAAGAGGTGTACTTTCACAGAAACAGCTGTCCACACGCCATAAGGTGAAACTGATCATGGAGGATAATACTCCTTATTCTTATATACATTATGACAATTTGAAGTTAGGTGTGGGAGAATCTGAGAAAAACAGCTACATAGGTGGGTGAATAGCGTTGGTTAATGGGAATCTTGTAGTTGAAAGAGGACTTTCCACTGGCAGTGAATTGTGAAATGCCTACTGCTGTATGGAGGGGCCGCCAGCTTTGAGGGCCCTGTCAATGGGGAGGGCAATGAGAATATGATGATGGAAAAAGGACTGTGTTCACCTCACAGACTGTGTAATGCTGGGTCTTTTGTAGTGATGTGACATAGTAATTTCCACTGAAACAATGTGAAGTGGATTTACACTGGCAGGACATCAATCTGTAGAGATAGCAGTAACAATCAGAGAATGATTCTCTCCCTTTGAGCAAACGTTTTGAGCATGAGGTGAGTGGAAACTGATGTGGGATGCCTCTTTTCTTCTGAGATGCCTACATCTATTCAGAGACGAGGCATGAGAAAGGTCTCTGTTGCACAGGCAATATTTTTTATTGGTGACTAAAGAGGGACCGCTTATTGTGGTTATCCCATACAAAACACAATTTAATTTCCGTTTAATGAGAGCATATTGAAAGTACCAAAATTAAACATCCTCGGCATACTAAATTGCAGATGCCCGGATTGCATTCAGTGATGGTTGCTGTTCCTTTGTTAAAGGATGAATGGAAGCTATTAATCTCTTTATCTTCCATGTGCTGTTGGTAAGTAAAAGGCTTAATTGTTGCTGGAGGGCTTTAAACTGTATTGTACATAGGCCCAGCTATTATCAACTTAATTCAAATCAAATTACCAATAGAAACAGTGACATTTCAAAACAACAGGCAGATTGAACAAAGTGAAGAACTAATTTCAGTAAAGTAAAATGGCTTGATAAAAACATGTTCTAATTGAATGGTTAGAGTGTTAGAAAGAGATAAAGCCAATAAACTAAATCGAATGTTTGAAAAACAAGTGTAGAAACAGGCTATTAATGGGGTAACTACTTACAATACAAAACTAAATATAAAGTGTTGTTCTTTTTTTAGAAATACCATAGATTTTGGTTATGAAATAAAAAATTTATAAGAATCAGCAACATTTAAACTAGTTGCATCAGTGATCGTAATAATGATGTCCCAAAACATTTAGTTTGAATTAATAGGGAGGTAAAAAAAAAACAACTAGCAAGCATCAGCAAAACACAACAGTCTTTCAGTGCCATCTACTGACCAAACTATAGGACCCCAGAATTATGCTGTTCGTGATTCTGTATGAAGGCTAAATGGCATTATTTAACATGTCTAAGCAAAAATTATTGACCTAATAAACATTGTAGAGTTTCCCCTGAATTTACTCATACTGTACCTTGACACATATTTGGTCGTATCATCATGGATCATGAAGTCATTTTGAACTTCACTTGACAGACTGTGGTTCACATTGTCAAGTTTGTGTGCTGTTGTTTCGAGACTATCATAAACACTAAGATCTTCAAGTTCCTCATCTTCTTCCCTCCCATCTCCTTCGGCTGTAAAGCAGTCCGTTTTGTGGTCGAGGTGTGGTGATTTATTGACTCCTTTGTCAAAACCAATGCGCCTCTGAAGTGCCTGCTGGTAAGCCCTCTCCTGGGCTAAGCTTTCTGTGTCAGATTCTGGTGAATCCCATAGACTGAGACTAGAAATGTCTGGGTTAGGGGAGAGAGGCTTTGTTTGTTCATCTCCTAAGTGTT
This sequence comes from Galaxias brevipinnis, assembly GCA_036023535.2. Classification (NCBI taxonomy): domain Eukaryota; kingdom Metazoa; phylum Chordata; class Actinopteri; order Galaxiiformes; family Galaxiidae; genus Galaxias; species Galaxias brevipinnis. The sequence continues at coordinate 3,070 of JAVQIZ010141194.1, read as the reverse complement.
TGTTTATCTTCCCATGCACAGGTTGTTTGAAATGATCCATGTTTATGCTGGATAATTAGATGAGTGTATGTTCTTGTATGATTCTTGGGTTGAGAACCGGAAGATAAGGAAGTTCTTGTGCCAGTAGCTTCACTAATAATACAAGAAAGGAATAGATAACGTTATGTTACTTAATGTTAAGAGATCATTTATAACATTTACCGGTTTAACAATCCATGATGTCATGATGCCACTGATTCGTTTTTTTCTTTTATTCGAATCTGACAGATAAGTGTTCAGTAATGCAAAGTGAAACTGGGATAATATTTTACATTATGTTTGGATAACTTAATGCATTGTTTTACTAGGATGACTGAATTGTAAACAGTAACAATGAGATAAGAAACAATATAAGCACCTGGGAACATACTACATGGTTTGTCTATGGGGAAATGGTCATAGGTAACAAAATACATTTCCCGTTCCTTAGGCCCGAACAACCTTAGAAGTAGTAAGTACACCTTCAGGCTTCAGCATCCTGAGTTCAGTATTTTCAGTAGCCAATTACTTAAATGCATAATTTGATGTAGTTATAAATTTAACATACAACCAACACAAGACTAAACCAAACGCAGTAACTCTCTATGCTAAGTTAGTCCAGCCAGAATGCTAAATGTAAACATTGTGTATCACTAATGCTATTGCACAATTTAAACATTAAAGTAAAGAAAATGCATAAGAAATAAAACATGAATGAATAACGTTAGAATTCTCATGAATTAATCTTTTAAGTTAGCTATAGTAGTAACAATATAATTCCTGAAAACCCAATGACATGTCGTAAACTAGCTAAATCGTTATGTCTAGAATAATTTGACAACATAATGAAAATATCCTAGGCTATGCTATGTAAAGACAGAGAACGTCAACTTCGTGGCTGGCAAGATATTTTTGCTAAATGTTAGCATATTGTCAATAATAAACGTTAACTTGGTCACAATAGGCCTAAAGGTGAAACAAATGTTACAAGCAACGGGTCCGGTCTTTAAATACACAAATCGGCAAGATCAAATTATGAAATAGGGAAAATGAAGGTTCAGATACATGGATCGAACGACCGTTTCTTACCCATTTCGTCTGTCAATACAGCAACCATGGAAACACCTTGGGACGCGCTGAATAGAAATGTTCACGCATGCGTCGACAGGGTGCACTCAGTTAGCCGAACCCTTCGCTGTGTTCGGAATCGTCTACCGTTCTGAACATAATGAAAAATCACTTTCCGGCATATTCAGTATGTCAAGGTCGCATAATACGCGATTCCGGACACAATACGTCATTCTAGAATCACCTGATTAATTATGTCCACCTTGCGCTACACAGCTTTTCAAACTGCGTTTTCCCCAACACGATACACTATCCCTGAGAAGACGAGTTTCTGAAGTTAACCAGTCATACAAGCAAAGATTGGACTGACGATGACTGTCATGTGTTACGGAACCTATAGTTGTCATTTATAAAAGTATAATTTTTAAACTCAAGGTCTTGATTGTAGTTAAGTCTCATTGATGGTTGAAGCACATGACAGGTCACTTTTCAATATGATCTCACAATTTAAACCAACCAGCATGTTAGCGGCAGACGACTTAACATTATTTCCACTGCACACCTTCCAGTCAATACCAAACAAGCCCAATTATGGGGTAGGAAATCACCATACATTTTATTTGTCAAGGCAGTGACAGCATTAAAATATATAAAATGATACGAGTTGACAGTTTAGTAATGCAAACAAATTAATCTGTGCAAACAAACTAATCTTTGCATACAAACAATACAGTACAAATAGACTCCCATACACCCAATTTACTATAAACTCTCCATGGTTCAAGTGAAATCACTTGCACCAAAAGAGGGTAGAACACTTTGTTTCTTGGAGGTAGATGGCAAGTGGAATGTTTAGTCGACCTCCTCAATGGTTGGTCCAGATGATCCACCACCACCGGGAGCAGCCCCACCAGCTCCTGGGAAGCCCCCTGGCATCCCCTCTGGCATTCCCCCTGGCATGCCACCAGCACTCTGGTACAACTTTGTGATGATTGGGTTGCACACCTTCTCAAGCTCCTTCTGCTGGTGCTCATACTCTTCCTTCTCTGCAGTCTAATAAACAAAATCTAGTGAGTGATTTACACGTTGTTAAAAATGAAAAACTATTTTAAATCAGTTAATAATTCTTACCTGGTTCTTGTCTAGCCAACCAATGACCTCATTGCACTTTTCCATGATTTTGGTCTTGTCCTCGTCACTGATCTTGCCAGCTAACTTCTCATCTTCCACTGTAGACTTCATGTTGAAAGCATAGGACTCCAGTGAGTTCTTGGAAGAAACCTTGTCACGCTGGCTATCATCCTCAGCCTTGTACTTCTCAGCTTCCTGGACCATGCGCTCAATGTCCTCTTTACTGAGACGACCTGGTGGTAGATTACAACTACGTTATAAGATAATCTAAATTTAATTATGCGCAACAACATTTAAGTGCTATCAAACATACCTTTGTCATTAGTGATGGTGATCTTGTTTTCCTTTCCGGTGCTCTTGTCAGCTGCAGAGACATTCATGATACCGTTGGCATCAATGTCAAAGGTGACCTCAATCTGAGGAACACCACGAGGAGCAGGTGGGATTCCTGTGAGCTCAAACTTGCCTAGCAAGTTGTTGTCTTTCGTCATGGCACGTTCTCCTTCATATACCTGTGAAAAGTACAGTGTTACCGACTCAGCGCTGAAAAAATCAATTGTGAATTCCGAATGAGATTCGCTCAGACATCCAAGGAAGGTTTGGGCCATCTTTGGTCTTTCAACCTCTGGTGGAAACTACGAATGGCAGGATAACATCTTCATCATAGCGATGCATAATTATAAAGCCAGTAAACAATAATCGTCACCTGAATCAGCACCCCTGGCTGGTTGTCTGAATAAGTTGTGAAGGTCTGGGTCTGCTTGGTTGGGATGGTGGTATTGCGTTTGATCAGCACAGTCATGACTCCTCCAGCAGTCTCAATACCGAGGGACAGAGGGGTGACATCTAGCAG
>JAVQIZ010141163.1:0-17551 GCA_036023535.2 Galaxias brevipinnis | reverse complement strand
CCAGTGAGTGTGAGCGTGAGGGAGCCTATGTATCGAGTGGTGCAGCCCTCATCCATTCTTTCTCCCTGAGCCACCCCCCCCCTCCCTGCTTCCCCTGTCTGATTTAGTGCACTGACTTTCTTGGCCCCCTCCCTCCCTTGGTGCTCCTCCAGCTCAGTAAGCATAAAGCAGCCAATTTATTTTACTGCTCGTGTGTTTGAGACAACCTACAGATTTATGGTGTTTTATGTATTAGCCGGTACTGGGGGGATGGCGGTGATCATGAATATGACGGACAGCCAGCTGGCCTATGGTCAGAGGAAAACGCTGAGATGGCAGCATTAATAGAATTAACCGAGCAGAAAACTCACCCTGGATTCAATTAACAGTCATTCAGATAGGGTCGCCCCTCAATGAGCTCACAACACGTAGGAGCAATAGCACTGACGCTGAAAGCTACTTTGGAGTGTCTTGAACTGCCCAGCGGCATGCCAAAACCTTTATTAAGATGTACCGCTGTTTGAGGAATTCTTCTTTTTGACAATAGAGAAGCCCACACAAAATCATACTTTCCAAACGTTGACGAAAAAAATGTGTTCCGTTACTTCTGATTACACTTGACACGTTGCGCAACACCAAACTGTTTTTAATCAGAAATTCATTTTTAATATGACTTCAAACCAGATGCACCAACCATTTTTTTTTAATAATAATACAGCACTCTGATAAAAACATTATGCCTTCTACAAGCTAATGGCACTCCCATTGAACCGACAACTATGGAAATGACCATGGGAGTCCAAGAGCTCTCCTCCAGCTGTTTGTGAGCGCACATCAGGTCCACTTCTCCTCATGTACAGTGACAGTTATTAAGGGTGCAGTGCCCTCAGCCATAGGCGCTGATCACTCCTGTTTAAAGTTTACGCTCCGCAGTCTTGATCCTGTCACCACTCAGCCTCCATAAATCATACCCATCATCAGGCGCTTTTCATCCCTCCTGCTTCCCCCCTTTCCTCCCTCCTTTTTTCGCTGCTCCTCCCTTCATCAACACCGCGGTGCTTTATCCCTGGCAGCAAACTCTCTCTGCCACTCCCACAGCACACACGAGCCTGCACAAACTGAAACACGCACGCATGGAGGCAGACACACACACACACAAATGCACGCACATGTGCACGGGCAGTACCTCCTTCTGTGTCAAGACAGTGGCACTAATCTCCTCTAATAGCAAGTGACAGCTCTACATAACTTTTGACATTGGCTTTTAGCCATCACATTTTTATGGCCCCGATGGCGGGCCAGCCCTTAGTCCTGACGGCTGATCTGTCTGCGGTGGACAGAGGCGGCAAAGCTCTCCCTGCTGATGTCTCTTTGTGATAGAGGAGCTCTGTGGCACCCTTCACACACTTTATTAGAGCCCGGACCAGGGTGTTCCATCACTTCCTGTCACGCACGCGCACGCGCGCACACACACACACACACACACACACTCATACATACACACACACATACACGCATGTGCGCACACACACCCACACACACACAAAACACAATCTCACATCCACTTGCCGTCCCCACTGGCATGGCTGCCATGGAGTACCAGACTGATGGCAGAGCTACTGTAGAGAACCATTATTCTTCAGAGGAGTGAAGCGTTAGAGAGTAAGAGAGAGAGAGAGAGAGAGAGAGAGAAAGAAAAATAGACTTTGAGAATGAGCAAGACAGTTAGTAGGAGTGAGATGCTTCGCATCTATTCTTAACTAACAGTTCCAAATAATGAACGACACACCAACGCCGAACACTGGAGGTCTTGTTACTGACGTGAGCGTTATCCAAAACAATTGATGGACAATTTTTTTCCTTTTCTCTCAGTTTTTTTTTTGTACTTTGGGGGCCTTTGGGTACAACGTCTGGGTCAATGCTGTCAATGAGACTTCAACCGGGGCAGAGGCTGGGGGTGAACTTATAGACGGAGCCATATGGTGGGTGACAAGGAGAGGGGCGAAGCTGACAGGGCCAAGGGAGTCGGGATGGCAGCCAGGAGAAAATCATTATTAAATGACATCATGCACCCTGCCAGGGAGGAGGGCAGAGGAGGCCTGTACAACATTTTTGTGCGTGAATGTGTGTGGCTGTCTGTTTGTCCGTGTGTCTTTGTGTGTGTGTGTGTGTGTGTGTGTGTGTGTGTGTGTGCGTGTGTGTGTGTCTGTGTCTGTGTGTGCTTACGTGAGTGATATCATTACTGATTGGATCCAACACAAAGGCCCGTGTCCAGACCGTACCAAATGCTTCAAATCTGGATGGGCACTGGGGAGACTGTGTGTGTGTGTGTGTTTGTTCAAGTGCTTGTGTGAGTATTTATTGTCTCTCTCTCTCTCTCTGTCTCTCTCTCTGTCTCTCTCTCTCTCTCTCTCTCTCTCTCTCTCTCTCTCTGAGTGTGTGTGTGTGTGTGTGTGTGTGTTTACCAGCGTGGGCGCTAGCTTTGCCTGCTGCGCGTGTGCCTGCGGACTCGTCCAGCTGGGTAACCCAGGTGCTGGCTGCCCCCTCCTGCCCTGGTGCTCCCATTACTGGTGCCCTCCAGCCCCTCTCAGTCAACTGCCACTTGCTACAGATCAATATTAGTTCTAACAGGGACAATGAGTCATTCCACCACTGAGAGGTCCTAATCCAGCACTTTGATCAGGGAGCTCATACAAATTATTTTACATGGATTTTTGTCTGTATTGTCTGTATTGTTGATAACAATGGATGAGGTGGAATCAATCAGTAAGATATGTTGTTCACTGACTCCTAATCAAATAAAAATACGTAACCTCAATAAAGGAAAGAATTAGTCAACTAACCTTGTGTTTTTTGTGTTATGCCATCCAATTATTTTAAATTGTGTGACTTTCCCTGCTGGGGACATCAAACAAGACAGATAAGATGATAGTAATTCCTGAGTGATTCCTTCAAATGGATCAGAAATAAGAACATCTGTGCAGTTTGGAGCATTCCATCAGCAGATTTGACTGATGGCCTGCCTTAATGCCACATCAAACTCTAATGGCGGCTTTGTACCTTTTCACGTGCCGGTTCATTTTAGAGCGGTCTAATTCAAAACAGGGATTCTCAATTATGCAACGTCCCATTTACATATGCTAATTAGGATCATATTAATTATCTCAAAATTGGGTAATTAGGCAATCTCAATTAAGGCATTGTTCATTACACTAAATGCACAGGAAAGGTGTTTGATTTTTTTTTTTGCACTGCGCCTCCGTGATGTGTGTGTGTGTGTGAGTGTGTGTGGGTGAGGGAGGGACGACTGGGCTTGCTGCCACATCCGAATCAGGCCTCGTTGGTGTGTTTAATAATTCAGCCGTCCCCGATCATATAAGGGATGCACCCACAGCTTTTAGCATTACCAAGCATATGGTTTGGTAATGAGCCTGCTTGCTTGTAAAATAGTAATGACAGAGAGAAGAGGAGACAATGGCTTCACTTTCTCTTTTTAGCTATGCACACGGTGGCAGGCAGCTGTGAGTGCCTTACAAAGGCTTGTTCGGGTTCCCTGTGTAAGGCAGCAAGAAGGAAGAACCGAGGAGTGCCACACTTGCAGCATGTGAACACATTTTGCCATTTCCAATGACACCACTGGCCTTCAGATTCTCCTCCATCCATGAGTTGCATTTCTTTAGCTGAAGTTACTGTGTGAGTGTGAAGTCCGTTGTTGTATAATGTTTGCATTACGTTTGTTTTGTCAATGTCCTGTATGATTATATTACTATTATCATTGTTCACTTTTCTTTGTTTACTTTACTCCCTGGATGTAGAGGTATGTCACTTTTCACTTCTTGGATCTGAGGCATTCTGGGACAAGGGGTTTGTATAGGCTCACTACCCTCCACGCCTGCTGTGTGTGTGTGTGTGTGTGTGAGAGAGAGAGAAAGAGAGATTGTTTGTGTATGTATGTGCCTGAACAAGGTTGACTATTGACACTGCAGGGGGTTACCACCCTCAGGGTATTGAGGAAGGAAGGATGAGGGAAGGAGGTTTTTTCTACCCGTTAAACTTCCTGAATTAAATAATACACTTCTATAAAAAAAGATGAAGGGTTTGTTGATGCAGAGGCAAACTGTGAGATCCCTTGGCACTGATGCTGTCTCTTTGTCTTTGAGGTGTACTTTAAGTTGGGCCTGTGGCAGAGTGTCTGTGTGGCAGAGTGTCTGTGTCTTGTGCTGGAAAGGCCTTTATTATGTCTCCAATACAAACGGAAAAACCTCTTGGAGCAAATTAGCTTTACGTATTCACTATCTTCTTGCTTGCAAGAGAGAAGAGGGGCTGACGCGTTTGTGTGAGCCTTGCCTGTAATGGAAAATGATATTCCACAAGAATGTCTCAAATATGAACTTTTTTTGTTGAAATTGAACTATGTTGACAATATTGTGTTTAACTTATTGTTAAAATATTTTGTGTTTGACTTGTCCTGTTATTAATATTATTATTATTATGAATATTTATTGTCAGACCTTAGAGTTGTCATGACCAAGTTTATTATGAAAAGTTAGCAAATACATCTCAACTCAAAGCTGTCTGTTTGAAGGGCAAAAATATATCAGCTCCCAGGCCCTTTCCTATGTGATTAAAGAGTATTTTCCTAACAGACAGTGCACATCTGTGCAGGATTTACTTCTGGTATCAAACACCAAATTAAAGAGGAAGAGATGGAACGTTTTAGACGTAACACTGTAACCATTGTTGCATGTGGTATGAAGAACCATAAGACAAATCCTCCATGGTACTCCCAACCTATAAAGCCATTTCAAACGGAGCATTGCTTAGCCTTCTATGGTAAGGTACTTAAAGGCTAGCTGTATTTTTTTGAAGAGCCCTAAAGTTGGAAGCCGTTGTGGTAATAGTATGTGTGCCTGCAACAAGGGCTGATAGGGATATGGATATGATAGGTCTTTGTAACATCCTATTCTTTGTACTTGATGTACTTATTTATATAAAAAATATATAAACTATATACCCTAAAAGACGGCCATTGTCCTTATGTAGTAGAGAAAGTGTGAGTGATAGCCACTAACCCAGACATGGTTGAGGGATTATTCCATACCACTAGGGGGAGCTGTGGTATACCATTATATGCACTTCTGAATAATTTAACAAAGCTGGAAATGTATGTTATACCATTAAAGGATATACACTGTACACTAAGAACCCCAGGTACAAAGCACTGATAGCATAATGTCTGGTTTAAGATATAGAAGAATTCTGGTGGGCAAGCAACAATATTAAGTAACAACGCCCTTCATACCTTTTTTGTGACGCTTAAAATGTACACAACAGTGTGGCTAGGCGACAACTGTTTGAGGGATTGTACAGCATTGTCCCTCATGCCTCCAAACAGACCACAGTAATAATCATCCGTAACCCCCTATCTTGTTCCACTCAGACAATTTGGCGTTTGTGTGTGAGTCAAGCAGCAGAGACAGAGAGTGTTTACCCCAGCGATCCACGGTTTAACAATGGGAGAACTGGAGGTAATATTTGTCAGTGGCAGTCTTTCCTTGGCCTGATTGACTTCACAGAGAATGGCTGCCTCAGCGGGGACACAATGCTTGAGCGCCTCTGAGCTTCCTTCTCTCCTCCCCTGTTATTTCTGTCTCTCTCCTGTTCGCTCTCCGTTCGTTTCGTTGGACTCGGATCGCTCCATCTCGCCTAACCTTTCATTGTGACAAGACAAAGCTTTAATCTCTCACAAGCCATTTCCCCCGGTGACAGGCGAAGTGCCGGTGCCACACAACTGGAACTGGCTGAATACGTCCGACCACTCAGATACGCCTCTGCTGCTCAGTGATTGATTCAAGGTGAACCAACACGAGACGGACGAGAATGACAGACAACAGACAATGAGAGAGAGAGAGAGCGAGAGAGTAGCTTCTAGGGATAGAAAGATGAGTAATAACAGGAAGATTTACATATTTGTTCAGTGCAGTTCAATAAAAGTAGAACGATTTCAAGGAGTGACCCAGGACAAGACAAGCATCCTGGGCCTCACTGCTGAAGCCCAAATGAATTTCTCTTCCCATCCCCCTACGCTCCGACTGGCCATGTGCCTGAGGCATAACGGGGGATGTCTCCATCTCATGATATGGGACAAAGAAGGAGTAAGACATCAATCTCTCTGAATCGTGTCTCAAATGTTCCTCCTCTTACGTTCCGGCCTTGACTTTGTGATTGCGTGTTTTGATATGGCTGACGATTGATGTGGATCGTATCTAACTCTCCCAATTTAGATACCAAGTAAATATGTTATCAAGCTCACCTGTGATAGGGTTTGTTGTGTTGGTAGAAATGACAGTGCTCAATAGATCACTGGCAGGATTTACAGATTAAACTACCATGTGTTCTTTCTGTTCTTTACAGGATGGTGTTATGGTGCCGAACGCCGCTTCAAATGACCAACATTTGATCGGGCATAGCGTTAATTAGCCTGCGAGCGATCAGAGGCAGGCAGATGTAAAGGCAGCTCAGACGTATCCACATCACAGACGATGACCGGTGGATCTCCGTGGCCTGTCCCCGTGTCTGGAGCTCGCGCTCTCTGTTTAGTGGGGCTGCGCGTGAGCCCTACTTCATAGGGACTTCATAATCACACCCCCTGCTGAGGTGACAGCCCCATTGGATATCTGAAGGAGTCGCTTGCATGAATTTGCATACTAATGGTTAAAAAGATGTTTTCCTCCCCTCCTCTTTATCCTTTGTCTCCTTTCTAGGCACTCATTAAATTAGGGGGAAAGTCACAAATGACACATTCTGATTCGCTTCTCCCATGCATGTGAACCAAGACGTTTGGACCCACTATTTATTTTTCTCATCACAGCACTTTCTTCTTTTTTATGTAAACAAGGTGTGATGGTGACAGATCAACTTGAGAAGTACTCATAGGGAAAATATTGGCTCAGACGAAAGTCTAGACAACTTTCAGGTGGAAGATGAGCGGAATAAATTATCTTTGCTGATACGGAGGCTGAGCTGTGGTTGAGGAGGATTTCAACGCTTTCTGTGTTGAGCTGGGAGATGGAAGTGGGAATTGTTGAGAACATGTCAAGTAGGCAAAATAAGCCACCCCATGAGACTTGACACCAGGCAGAGCTATAGAACAACCCCTGCAGATGTGCACCACAATGCTCTGAACACACACACACACACACACACACACACACACTCACACATATACACCCACGCACGCAAGCACGTATGTGCGAACACACGCGCACACACACACACACACACACACACACACACACACACACACTCGCACATTTACACCCACGCACGCAAGCACGTATGTGCGCACACACGCACACACACACACACACACACACACACACACACGCACACACACACACCACTCCCACACATGCAGAGAGACAAATCTAGCTGGATGTCAGCAGATGCTGAACCCTCACACGCCACACTTGTTTTCCTTCTTTTACTCCTACACTCCCTCAGCTTTCTCTGCCACCATTTTAATGACACGTTATAAATGGAGCTCATACACTCGGTCGGAGGCTGCTGATTAGAGCAAGACCACGCAGTATCAAACCACATGATTGTTTGCTCAAGTGCCAACGTTATATACAAATCGCCCACAGTGTGAAACGGAGCCAAGTGGCAGTGTTGGGCTTGTGCCAATGTCTTTAGTGAAAGAGAACAGCAAAAGGTGTAGCAAGCAAGAAGCTGTGGAGGGATTAAATTCATTTAACTCAAGGCTGTTGGATAAAAAGGCATCCAACTAATGACTTAATTTAGACATTTAATTAGTTTAATACTTATCGCTCTGGCTTCTGCTGCCCCTCCTAATCTACCATGGAATTTGGGGCAAATGTGGTGCCTTCTGTTTTTTACTCTCCCCGGCTCTCCTGCTGTCTTCGTGTCTGGACAAAATAAATAATTCTCATCGTCTCGCAGAGTAAGCATAGAGCAATAGAAATGAAATATGTATTGAAATACGCTGCAGTGCTTTTGAAAAGAACTGTTTCAAAGGCGCTGAGGTCTCCTGAAATCTTCATGAGCAGAGCACACCCTTTCGTACCCATCTTCGCTACAGAGAGCAGATTTCTTTTCTGGACAAAGTCTAGAGGATGTAAACATTGCAACCTTGATGTTTTAATATTTCAGTTGTAGAATACCTATACACAACCACAACAAAATTCCATGGTCACACGTATACATACGCTAACGTAAACACACACTAGCACACAAATGACACACACATCCGACAGCATCATAAACACAGTTATGAAAAACACAGTAACAGAAAATATGCGTGCCTGTCTTTGTGTGCATGTGTGTATCCGTGCACACGCCTGTCTACAGCGGGATGTGGGCAGCCAGGTGATGGATCCAGCTTTAATAGAGCTGACATGTCAGAGAAGGCCAGTATTTACTTAGCCGCCCCGCTGCCACCCACAGACATCATCACCTCGCTGCCTACACATGAATAATTGCCCACTAGGGACTGATCTGCTGCAGATATCCCCCTGTGAGCCCTGGCTGCTCTCCCTCCATCCTCCCATCCCTTTTCCTTTTTTCACTCCTGTCCTCTTCCTTCCACCGCTGGCCATCTCTCTCTCTCTCTCTCTCTCGCTCTCTCTCTCTTTCTCATCGTTAGCCCTCTTTTTCGTTACTTAACCCTGTTCCTGCCATGTCACCTGGCAACAAGTCTTTAAAACACATCCCTATCTCTCTCTCTCTCTCTCTCTCTCTCTCTCTCTCTCTCTCTCTCTCCACTCTTTCCTTAGAAGAAAGAGAGGTCTTGTGGACCCAAGTGCCACATCCCCCCCAAGGGCATTCTTTATCCATTAATTTCTGTTCTTCAGCACGCTGAAACCCCACGATTGTGATGTACTTCATGGAATACGCTCTGCTAGGCGGTTGCCGTGATACTGATTGCAATGCCCTTGGACTTTGAAAGAAGGAGATACAAGCAAGAACATACAACTTTGGCTGAAGGCCGTTCTTAAGGTTTACATGTTGAACTGGCCAACTTTTATTGTCACCTGCTCATTCATTTTTACAGAAAATAGATAAATAGCCATGAGCACAGTACCACTATTGTACAGTGAGTGTATCAGATTGTACTTTCCTCTGCGCAGAGACCTAGCAGTGGTGGAAGAGGCTGTTGGAGCCAGTGGTTGCTGTCAGGTGTGAGCTGACTGCTAACCTCTCTGGGATATGCTGGGGGAGTGAGAACATGTTGAATTGTAATGGGGCCCCTGACAAGGCTGTAGGTAAAGCCGCAGGGGTGTAGCAGCATAACCATGCTGTGCAGAAACCTGGCTTTGGCTGCTGTGTGAGTCTGCTGGTGCAGGCTGTTATGTGCATGCTTATGTGCTCCTATCTCCCATGTGAGGCCAGGCGGAGGTGCCCACTGTGTGCCCTCGCTCATTCAGGAGCGTGTTTGTGTGTGTGTGTGGTGTGTGTGTGTGTGTGTGTGCGTGTGCGTGTGCGTGAGTGTTTGCAACGGTGCATTTGTCTCAATCTCAAAATAATCTCAGAACCAATCCTAATGAGTCTACTGCTCAACAGAACACACACACACACACACACACACACACACACACGCTGTGCTGGGTTTGTTCTGGCATAGACAAAATGTAAACAGAATGTCTTGTTTCTCCACCTGGGTATAGAGTGACTGCTTATAAGCACAATAACGATATCAACAAACATTCAACAGACGCTGAGGAGAGTTGATATCAATTACAGTCATAAATCCCAGCTTGCGACCAAGAAAAACAGGAAGTGGACCATAGAAGACCCAAGGAAGCTGATCTTACATAGTTATCCACGATAAATGTGTTATTGTCCACAAATACTTGTTGTAGCAAGCATGACATTTGGTATTATAGGATGATGAAATAATTATTATATATATTATAATGAATGTCATTTAAAAAAAAAAAATCTCTTAAATTTTGGTAATTTTTTGGGAGTTGGAGTGCATTTGTATGTTTTTTTGGAAAGATTTTAAGATGGAGTTGTTCATCTTTAAGACTCTTTTAGAGGTTTCTATATTTTCCTTTTTCAACAATATTAGCAAGATAGGGCTTTTGCTAGCTTAATAATATTGTATTAATAATGTGGTAAAATAACGACAATATGGCATTTGCATGGATCACTTCATCACAACGCAAGCCTTGAAGTTCTCATGGTGACTTTAAGACTTGTTGTGGACGTCCGCTGAGTCTCCGTGCGACCCTTCGTCTCTAGGAAGAGGACAGGTGGTGACGGGTGGGCCTGGAGGGGACTGTCAACCCCATACGGCCTGCCAGCTGACTACAGAAACCCCACGTGAGAGAGAGAGGGAGAGAGAGAGAGAAAGAAAGAGAGAGAGAGAGAGAGAGAGAGAGAGAGAGAGAGAGAGGGAGAGTTAGAGAGAGAAAGAAAAAATAAAGATTTTGCCCAGTTCAGCTTATACTGAGCTACGCATACTTTCAACAGGAATCTCCCGTCTTTCAGCTGCAACGGGCGTGGTGAAGCAATTCGTTGTGCTTCAACATAATGGCCGTCTATGAATGCTTAGTGCAACTGTGGGGGACCATTAGAGCCACAATGGCCGACAAGACGCTAAGCACTCCCCAGAGGTCGGGGGATCTCTTTCATGACTGATCTGAGGCTGGTCGTGGGGCCTGGAGGAACGGGTGGCCATCTGCCCCACCACCAGCCCTCTTCTCCCACTGCCTGTGAGGGCCTTTATGGAGACGCAGGGATTTAAGGCCTCTGACCATCACGACGTGCTTAGAGACATACACGTGAACATGCCCTCCCACTCATACATAAACACACACAAACACAGACACACACACACACACACACACACACACAAACACAGACACACACACACACACACACGCACACACACACACGCACATACACACTGTGCTGCACAACTTTTAATGTTCACAAAGTTTGGATTGCTCGGAGTTATGCTTGTTCAAACTGTGACATCAGCGGCAACAACTCAACCAATTTGGAAAGTTATTTAGACTGCCCTCTCCCAATTCCAAAGCCCCGCCTGCGGGTCCAAATAGCTCAGCAGCAGAGTGAAAATGTGTTTTTAGAGAGCCAATTTCCGAGACAGCGTTATAAAAGGTTTCCTTTATGCTCCCAGTTGCAATTTCACTGAGTCTTCATCTGTGAAAGGGAAGGGAGAAAGAAATGTTACTAATTGACAATGTGATTGAAATTTAGAGGCGACTGGAACAGTCCGGATGAAAAGCCTATTAAGAAACGTTTTGTCTAATGTTTCCATTCAGTGCAGCTCTTTTAGAGGAACTCAATAGGACACACTTATTTATTTCTTTTGCTAAAGTGTTTTGCTTCAGTACAATGACAAATTAAAGATTTAGTTTCATGGCGGTGACAGGGAAGGACTTCCTTTAATCTTGGTTTGAAAGGGCTCCCTTCAAGTTAACTGTTCACCAATCATCCAAGCACCACCGGCTTGGCAAAATGTCAGTACCTTTACACTATTTACTCCAACCATCATGTCAGGTTTTTAACAATTCCCACACACACATACACCTGTTGTCAGTTCGAAGAAATACAGAAATTAATTAATTGCAGTTAAGAAAGTCTCTCAATGCCATGTAAGTCAGTGTGAAAATGAATGCTAGTTGTTTTTATTTCATACAGTTAAATTCTGAGTCATTTATGACAGTTCATGAACAAAATTGTGATGAGGAATGCTTTTTGATTAATTGGTCTTGTGAGTAAAAAAGACAGTATTCATTGCCAACGGTTTCAAAATGTTGCAAAATGCTTACCAAAATAAATGTTTTCAATTCATTTTTAAATAAGCATCCCATGCATGTTTAAGGGTATCAAATCATTGGTATTTTAATAACACACAAAGAACCAGTATTAACATCAGTAACTTCCTAGATATATCTAGAATGATATGTAATTCCATCTACCACAATCTAACTTGTCAAATGTGCCTTTTCTCCAATTTCTACGTGATTGAAGAAAGACAGGTAATATTTTCTCCAACATATAATTGGAAATATTTTTCTATATCTCATAGTGGTTTGAGCCCTTCACTCATATCCTCCATACTGTGAGGCTGCAGCTTTGCTCTTTGTGAAATCAATCCAATAAAACACAGCCCAGCTCCACCGCTTCTCGGGAATGAAATTGATGCCTTGCTCCCCTGAGCCTACGATCAATTACCACTGCATAACTGTTTGATATTCACAGACTTTGAATGCACAAAATGGTTCCACATTCTCAATGCATCAGCCGGGGCTGAGTTTTTGGACTTAAATTGAATCGCATTAGCGATACGCGTTCAATAAAAAATTCCATAGAAATCTGCAGTATGTATTGTGTGCGAGCAAATTACACCAGACATTGCTTCGATCAATTGAGGTTGAGGTACAATAATTTAGCAAACCTTGAACTCTACATGCTTGCTCTTTGCTGTGGTAAATAGGAGAAAGTCTTTGTGCCAGAATGAAAAGAGTATTGAACGGGGTTAAGGCAACTCCATTAAAGCTGAAACTGCTATGTCAAATGTGTCATTTATATGGAGATAAAGGAAAAAAACACAGTTCAGATTTGACGTCTTTTCAGAAACGTCATTGTCAGTGGGTGAAATCCTCTGAGCCTAGGTTGTTGTGACAGATGTTCCCTTCAGCTGAACACAGGCCAAGAGAAACAAGGGGGTAAAAACACACACGGAGAGATTACTTTGAACTTGTGTCAGGCTGTCTGAATGCAGGGGGAACCAGTGGGGTCACGTAGCTCTTTGTGGGGTGAGATGAGGTCCACTTCTGTCTCCTCGTCTCCACTCTGATGTGCTGATGGCTGTTTGGGGTCATGGGTCTCCCACGAGTGTCAGTGCTGTTTTCTGCTTTCACGCTACAAGGCGGTCTTTGTTATGCTGAGGTCTCAGCTCTTAACTGAGTGTTCCAAGGCTTTTAAGCTTGTTCGATTGCGGGCTGGCACCAACTAACATCTAGAATGAAAACCAGAAGATTGATGTGGGATGAGCTTGTTTAAACAGTATGTATGTATGTATGTATGTATGTATGTATGCATGAATGTACGTATGTATGTTTGTTTGTATGTCTGAATGTACGTAAGTACGTATGTATATATTTGTGTATGTATGTATGTACATACGTACGTACGTATACAGGTATATGTACATATACTGTATGTGTGTACGTATGTATATATGTATGTATGTATGTATGTATGTATGTATGTCTTTAATCACTTGGAATATTGTATGTTTTGAGACATGAAACGTCATAAAAAAATGGCCACTAAGTTGTTGACCTATGCGAAGAGTGTTTTTACAGGGATACCAGGGCATACTCTTATAACCCTTTCACACAGACAACCCGGGTTTTACCAGGGTCTTAAACACGGGTCCGACCCGCGTTGGACCGACTCACACCGCACTTTAGACCCTGGTCGACCCCTTCAACTGCCGGGTTGCTGGTCCGGTGTGAACGGGGTATTATTCTTATTTTTGTCTTCTCTTAAGTAAATGTACTCCATAGTGCACCAACACAACTGGATCTAAAGATGATTCTGAATATGATTTCAAACTGAAACAACAATGTTGTCACATGAAAACAAGAGGCAGAGGATTAGCAGGGTGAAAACAAAGGGCGTACAAAAAGCCATGTGTGTTCACTAACCTCCCTACCCCCCCAGCTCCCTCTCAAACCCCCCTACCCCCCAACACACCCCAGTCAGTTGTTGATTAATTGTAGTCTTCGTTCAACGTGATGCACGCTGCCACTAATTAGCTTAGCCATGGTTTTTGCATATTGTATTTATTTAATTTTGTCATGTGCAGCACCGAAGGAAAGCATAATTTGTGAAATAAAGGGCTGGTATTTCCAAGGGTTTTTATACACAAAAGACTGGAAGAGGCAGGAACTCCACAAACTGTTGGCTGTTAACAACTAAACACTCTCACCGTGGTAAGTAGGCAGCACTGCTGTAAAACAAAAAGCTAGTCACCCTACGATGTTTACTGTTAATTCTAGACACAATGACTGGCAATGAAAGCTACTGCTGTATATTAGAGAGTTAGTTTACCAGTGCAGTTCGGATTGTGCTGTAGTTGATAGATGCATTTCAATATTGGTAGAATGTTTGGAATGCATTTCCAAGCTGCGTTGTAAAACAGCTACTAAAAACGTTCTATATTACAATTTTTAGTCAATAAAAAGTCCAATAGAATAATAAGAATGAGAGCTACTGTTTAGTCCCTAAGTATTTGGATTGCAGTTATTTTATAAGACTGAAATTATTATATATGGTTCACCTGATAATTGTGAAAAATATAAAAAAAATTCTGAAGGAGCAGTGGGCTGTTTAACCTGTTTAAGTGATGGTCAAATCTGTGCTGAGTACTGCACCACAACAGAAGGTGTGTCAAGTTCCAAACTCCTGCAGATTTCCTCATTTTGGCCACTCCACTGGCCAAACTCTTTTGTCCAATGTAATTAATTAGCAACAATATTAAATGAAAGACGACAAATTATAACTTTTTTAAAGATAAGATTTCAAACAGAACTTTAGAAAACACATTTTAAACAAGTACTTTGTATGAAAGGCATGACCCCAGAAGATACTTGTTTACCCCAGTGCAACCACATTCACAGACACCAAATGATCAAACTAATATTTGGTTGTGGATCATATGCATTAGGTGTGAGTGTGTATAATTTTTTAGTGTGCCAACTATATATACCATGCAAGTGGTGGGATTATGAATTCCTCTGAGTTTGCCCCAGCTCTAAAAGGACAAAGGACTGTCTCCATGGAACATCTAATTACAAGCCTTTGTCAGCCATGCTCACATCCTATAGCAAGCAAGCAACAGATGGCAGGATGGGGCAGCATGGACAATTTAATCTGGTGTTGTTTGCGAGGAAGTAATTGTGTTTTAACCTGGAGAGAAACTGTGTATTACACCCATGCGGGCAAACACATTTAAGCCTCCTGGCTGCTCAGCAGATGACTTTATTTGTCTGTTCCTGTGGTCAGATGCAGGGGAAGACGCATGTGTTCCCTGCATGTTTGAGGTGTTTCTGTGCATATGCTATGACTTGATACATATTGGGCTTGTGATGAGTTCTAATAAATTGTACACTGTGTATGAAACAACTGTTGCAATGACGAATATGTCCCCCTCTTAAAGACCTCTCTTCAGGGACTGATCCCTACTGGACACTACCAATGCCAGGTAACTAAACTAAATAAAGTAACTACATTGTGGGTAAGCTGGTAAGGATAAACTACCCACGTCAGTAGTCATAAAATGGCAGACCCACAGTGAAGTATGTGTGCACCTGAGTGAGTGCAACTGTCCCTTTAAGCCCACACTCTAGACCAATGTTCTTTTCCATATCTAGCTGACAGTTTTATTTTAATGGTACACACCAACTACGTATCCAAACCCCCCATGATTATTACCCCATTTGGTTTTGAGGAGAGTCAGACAGCGTGTGATTACCCAGAGTGCTTTGGGAAGTTAATGTTCATGGTCCACAGCAGGATTCTGGGAGTGACGAGAGAGGAACAGCCCGGGGCTGCTGCCTCCTCATCGTCTCACTTTCCCAGTGTCTGACACCACGCATCGCCCTCCAGATGTTACTCTGAAACACAGTCTCTGTCACACTACTGCTACCTGCACTGAGTGATACAGCTCTGAGAGAGGTCTAAAATATAATCAACAGGGACTAAGCATTGTAGTGATGTGCCAAACTGATATCTTGTGTGATCTATTAAAATTTCCACTATTTATCTATCCTATGCCTTCATGTTACAGAATCTAGGTTTCTTGTGAAGGAAATATATTTAGGAGCTGAAAATATCATATGTCTGACATCAATGAAGCTTGTATATGGAAAACTCCAAATCGCTGGAACACTGTCAACTGTCTAGTGCACACTGTATTTTTTGCATATCAAAAAAGAAAAACTGAGTTTTGCCTCAGGGGAGCTGAAATGGCACGCAGCACGACACTTAGAATATGACTTCCTAAGTAGCTCAGTGGGGTTGTGGAAAGTGTTTGTGTGTTTGTTTGTGTGTGTATGTGTGTCACCTGCATTTTGCTGTGTGTCTGTCATTGGTTGATAGCCATAACATTTATCATAACCTTGATTGTTTTAATTACATACAAACATTTCTTTCATCTCTGTTATTCATCTGCGTGTCATATTTACATTTAATATCATCATAATTATTGTTTGTTTGTTTTCATAAACAAAGAACTAACTTTCAAAGTTCAAAGGTAGTTTTTCTAAATACACTTTCTGTGCAGACAAGGGCTATACAGTTAAGGTTTAATATTGTCATCATAATTCATATTATCGTTTTCATCAGAATACATTACTTATCTTAAAACAAATCAAAGTTTGTTTTATGTCATTTTCAATTAAAGTTACTAGAGGCAGTTTTTTTCTGTAGGAAATGATTTTGGCAACCCCTAATGTTTGCTTAGTGTAATAATTTCCCCTAACCGTCACAAAGAAGACATGCAGAATGCTCGAGGTAACTGCATATCACTAGCTCTATCAATGACTATATTCCAGGTATGAGCATCTCTTCCTGATTTAGTCACACACTTCCTTGTGCTATAAAGCAATTCGTCACAGTTTTGCAGAAGATTGTGACCAGTGGCAGACAAAATTTGTGTTAAATATTGAGACTTCAAGAGGACTGATCTGAATCGCAATTTTTTCATTCTCCCATAGACATTACAATGTGCGATCAGATGAAATGTATTGATAATCTGTTAAAAAAGTTGCTTGTAGTTGCTTTAAATATGTAAACACGTTATGGAAAATATTTGTTTTTGCCCGAGCACCATCTATGCAAGAGAGCAACAAAAAAGATAGAGTCTTCTTGTGTGTCCAGTTGATTGAAGATGTGTTTGTCAACAGAATAGTGTGCCGAGTCTGTCACACCCATCAAAGTGCACAGGTAATGATGCACTGCAGCCAGCATCACCCGAGAGGCGACACGACTGTCCATTTACCCGCCCTCACACACACACACACACACACACACACACACACACACACGGTTCCCCTTAGGGCTGCCTTTCACACTGGCCTGCCATCTTTTCACAGGGTCCAGTCAACCATGCAGCAGCACCTCACTCGGCTCCAGCTCCAATGAGGGATGAAGCCCATCCTATGGATGATGAATCACCAGGATAGAGGAGGATACCTGTCGACTGAGGCGGTGGGGAAGGGTGCTACGGAGGTTGGTAAGACACACACGCACACACACACACGCACACACACACACACACACACACACACACAGATAACTAACCGCAACTGCAGCAGGTTATGAAATCAAAGGCTGTCAAGCCCTGTCTATGACGAGCCTGCATGGAAAGTAAAATGTGAACTGGTATGTTGCCAATTTTAGGTGTTTTTAGTGTGTGTGTGTGTGTGTGTGAGAGAGAGAGAGAGAGAAGGAGAGAGAGAGAGAGAGAGAGAGAGAGAGAGAGAGAGAGAGAGAGAGATTATATCTG
>JAVQIZ010141160.1:0-28895 GCA_036023535.2 Galaxias brevipinnis | reverse complement strand
TGGAAGTTGGCGGCTGATTTGACTCAGCAGTGTGATTACTGTTTAAGGGTATTTTTTCTACAGAGGAATTGAGGCCTGCAGCGGCAAGGCAGGCTGACAGGGCCCGGAGGGGTGGGGGGAGGTGCGTGTGTGTGTGTGTGTGTGGTGGGGCGGGGGGGGGGGGGGGGTTAAGGCCTCCCAGGGCCCTGCGAGGGTGTGGGGTGTGGGGGCGGGGACGTTCAGATCTCCCAGGGCCCTAAGGGGTTCAGGCCTCTTCTCCTTCTGCACCCCCCGCGGCCTGTCCGCTCTCATCCATCTATCCAGCGCCCCTAATTGCCTGGTTCCCTGACCCACGCTAAACACTACTACACAGTACATTGTTCCACTGTGTGTGTGTGAGCCGAGCGGAGCGGAGTTATAATCATCATGACTCACAATGACATGACATGGGGACGTTTCCCTGCCTAGAATGTCATAGCTCACACCGAGTAGGGGCCTATCACAGAGACTCTGTAGCTGGGCTATTGCCTGTGAGCCTTTTGCTACACAACCACATATGGTCTGAGAGAATATTTTATTTCTAGCTGGCATGGTGGTTTTCTGACGAGCTGTTCTCTTGGATTGGGTAATTTGTAGAGATCTGAATTTTTTTCTTTAAAGCTAGTCTCTGGACCTGTGTATTGGACTTGAAGGAATAACGTTAGAGCCGATGTTTGTAAAAGAAATGGGGCATTTTTCAGCCTTCATCTTCCAATTTTCTCCTATTAGCTGTTATTTTTGAAAACGTAGTCTACATAGAAGGAGTTCTAATGTCTTCTAAGATAGGTTTCCTCTCTTGTAGAGCAGAGTGAGACAAGTTATGATAAGAAGTTTAAATTCTTTTGGGGCTTCTCTGAACAAAGCTTTGCTCAGTGCCTTTTAAGTGGTTTACTATGTGCATGCAGCAGTTAACCAGTGTTTTGTGGAACTCCCCCGCACAACACGACGTATCAGGGAGATAGATGGTTGGTTAAGCTTTGTGGTACGGTTCTTAGGTTCCAAATGCAATCAGGCGCTTTCAGTCTCCGAAATCACCAATGATTGTCCCACAAGCGCTCCAAGGATTGAGGACGAGGGAGAGAAAGACAAACAACGTCAACCACCGCCAAATAATAACGCGGATGTATAACCATGAGAAGCCAATTAAGTTACGGCTATTCTATTCAGTGCTTTTGGACACTTCCGTGACAGCCATTTCAAAGCCGGGAACATATTCTCTTGTGGTCTTCCTTTGTCTCGTTTTTGACAGGCTACGTGCTTGAATTAGCGACTGACACAGGTGAACTACAGTGTGTATTACATGAAGCATGTCAAACAATTTCTCTATTACTTTTAGGCTTGAGCTGCTTCCCAGCAGACCTACAACTCACCCTCTACAGCCTTCTTCATGACGACAGAGATGACCGACTGAACCACTCTACAACGTGATATACTGTAGCAAAGGAAGCAGGCTCTCAAGTGCACCACGAGTGACGCCAATTTTAGCTCCCTGCTCCATTGTATCTGCTTCTAACCAGCCTTGATCTGAAAAATCCATTGACGTTAATGCAACCTCAGCCTTTTAAGCGGATCCCCGAATACAAAGTCACTGGAGAGGGGAGAGAAAGTGGTTAGTCCACACTGTAGGGGAGAAGTGACTGTGAGCTAGTTTTAGACAAAAGGGATCAACTGACAAGCGTAGAGGCAGGCAAGATAATTTCTCCCAAGAGGCAAAAATGCTGTGCAACAGACTGATACATTGCAGAAGTGTTGTAGGGATCCATTCTTAATTCTAAAAATAGATGTATTCCTTTCACTCTTTTTCTTAATTCCTGGGCTCTGCCTCGGCCACCTGAGCACATCTGTTCAGACTTCCGCGGGCTTTTGTGACTTCTGGCCCGCGGTGTCACTGCCCAACCTTTCTCTCGCAACTCCTTCTGCCCAGACATCAGGCTTCGCCTCAAAACATCAGCCCCCCAGGTAGCCCGTAAAGAGTCCGAGATTTCCTTTGCTTCAACACCATCACACTCACTATAATGACCAATTAAATCACTAACTCCTCAGCCAAATGAATCTGTGCAGCTTTGTGTTGTGTGAGTGCAGGCCAGTGTGAGCTGGATAACGAGAGCTCGTGATTGATGGCATGGTTTTATACCGAGCCAAGACGATAATCCCAGAGACAGGCTGAGTCCATCACACATCCCAAACTGGCCTGCCTGATGGTGAGGCTCACTGCTAGTGACCCTCCAAAACGTTTTGAGTGGGGGCCTAAAACGACGACTTGTATTTCTGCAGTCCACACCTCATTTCATCCCGTTCAAAGCGTGGCCCCTCGTTTGTTTGCTTCCCTCTATGTCTCGGACAGCAGAGAGCGCTGCGAATCAACGTAAAGCGACCCACGCTGAGGTCACCGCAGACGCGGCAGAAACCGCCACGCGTGTGCAACTCTTCTCCCACGGCCTGTCTGTTTTTGTGTACAAATAACTGACTGTGCTATAGAACACCATGGCAGAGTGAAGACAGAGCAATGACGGGAAAATGTGTAGAAGAAAAAAATAAAGAGGAACAGAGATGATAAATCAAAGGAAAATGAACGAGAGAGAAAAGGTTATAAATGGAAAACGTGTAGGACTGTTCATTAGTGCTTACCTGGTTTTGAACAGCGAGGGAGAGGTGGATCGATTGGCCAACACTGGGCTCCACATTAACCCAAACAGGCACAAACAGTGTCTGGGAAATGTCAGCCATTGAGAAACACAGAGGCAATAAGTAAGGGGGGTTAGATCTGGCTCTGAAAGATGAAAGGGAAGGGTGGAGGATTTCAAGAGATTACTACTCAAGGCTTTGTCTCTCTGGCCACAAAAGAGGGAAAATCACCTTTATCTCAATGGGCTTAGCCCTGTATAGTGTATACCTGTGAAATGTGTCCACCAGTAAACATAGGCTAAACCAATTCACATACCTCATACCTACAGTAATATAGTCATATTCAACAGAATGTACCCCTATTAGATCCCCACAAAGACTTGTTCACCAAGACAAGTGCATTTTATGTACTAATGGGATGAAAGGAATACGCCATATTTTATTTTAAGCTCCTTTGCTGTTGGGCAAATGCTTGAGTCTGTGCAGACTTTCCTGACTTTCCTCGTTGGCATGGCAACATGATGCTGTTGAGCGCTCTGCGCCAGAATGCTAGGACTGTGCTCTTTCACCGTGAGGTCCATGCTCACTGCCTTATTTTTCACAAGTAGACAAGCATTTTCCTTCTCCAATCAAATCATCAGCCCATGCTTAACTGCTGTGTCTCCATTATGACAGCAAGAACAGCTAATTCTCAAGGCAGAGCAGTTTGATCCAAGGGAAATTGGTCTCCAACCGGCAATAAAAAAAGAGGCTTTTTCTGTCGCGTCATGCAATCACAGCTAGAACAGCACATCAACACCCGCCATTATTAGTTGTAAAAAAAAAAGAAGATTTAGTGCATGTAGTAATTATGCTCTGAATGTAAGTACAAAAAGGTTAAATTATTGTAATCTAAATCAGCCGAGGTGGTTTGGATAATTTCATAATCACAAATCACAGACGCTGAGATAAAATTGCAATCCATCAAGCTGCGTTTAACATAACGAACATTAATTATTCCGTTTTCAGAGGGCAAACGGACGTCTAAATTCTCAAATTTACACAGCGGCTTCTTCAAGGTTATTTTTCCTTTTCAGGTAAACTGTGCCTTTGACTTGATTATTTTCGTTGGTTATTTTCATGCAAAGAAGGAGCTTCATTTCCCTACACCTTCATAAAGTGCTAAGAGGCTGCATGCACAGCCTCTTTTCCACCTGAATAAGTGATGCCTGCGTTGTTGCTGGCAATGTATCTAAACTGGGGATGATGAAAATGATGAACTGGAGCCTGGTCCGATCCTGTCCGTGTCCGTGTCCGTTTATAGACCTCTGTGAGAGGGTTTCTCTTGACACTGTTAGGGTGGTCACATCATAACACAGATGAGCTACATCGGTGGAGGGAGTCATCGCTCCACAGCCGTTAATGAACACGGAGAGTGAGTGAGTGAGTGGGTGAGTGAGTGAGTGGGAGTAGCAGGTTTTAGGATTAAAATGACTGAGGAAGTATGAGCTCAGAGGGGTCAGCCCATACAGCTGGAGTTCTGTGATAAACGAGACGAGAGGCAGAAAGAGGGAGAGAGGGAGTGGAATGAATGAGTGTGTATGTGTGTGCGAGACAGAGACATAGTGTGAGAGAGAGTGTGTATGTGTGTGTGCGTGTGTGTGTGAGAGAGAGAGAGAGAGAGAGCGAGAGAGAGAGAGAGAGAGAGAGAGTGTATATGAGTTTGTGTGTACATGTGCATGACGCGTGTGCGTATTCTTGGATGAAGGAGCAGTAATGTGAATCTAAACGACAACCCGTCGCCAAGCCTTCTATTTTCTTAGCTCAGAGACTCCACGAGCCATTTAAGTGCGGTGAAAAAAAAAGGAGCAAACAACAAGGAATTTGAGCACAATAAAGTTCAAACAAAGAGAGTCAATAGGATGGCGCTCACTCTAAGACACAGCACAGTATGGGTGCGTTTCCTCTGAAACACTCTACGTTCAGAATGAGATGCTTTAAATCCTTTGTCTTTCATTTGTTTTTACCTGTTGAGCTTTTATATCTCCGGTTGCATGGAGAACAGAGCCGTGTGCAAACCACTACATGAGTAGAGAAAGGACAGGATGGCTGGAGGAGCATAGGCAAAACTCATCCTCAGCAGGACTGCTGGGCACGGACGGGGGTCCAGTAGCAGGCGTCTTATGATCTATGCACCCTCTTCTATAATGGATGTGATCTTGTCGCATAACTCAACTCCGCTCCCAAACCAGCTCACAGCAGCACGGTGGCAGAGTCCTTCCTCTGAAACGGAGCCCTCCTTACAACCTTAAACAAGAAGGAAATACTCCGAGGCAACTGGGAGAGCATGATTGGTGGACCATTTAGGATGTAATGATGAGGTCTGAATGATTTATAAAACCCAGGATCAAAAGGGAAAGCATGGCTGAGCCCAAATGCACCCCTGCTACGTTTAGGAGTTAAGTCAGAGAGGAGAGGACTGCTAAAAAGAATGTGTGACTCAAGAAAGACTGTAAAGGAAGTCTGTGTGATAGGACAGGCTTAAGTTCTATTCGGCCGATCAATCTGTGGATGAAAAGCGCTTCGGCATTCAGGTGGATTTTGAAGTAAATAACTATGTTGATACGCAAATACAGTACTATTGAATGCATTCAGCTTAAACACTCTTGTGTTTGAATCACTGGGGATTAACCAAAGCTTAAAAATGCGATATCTACCGTCAAGTGTCAAACGATGGGACATGAAATATGGATAGCTGCTCTTACTTTGCATCCTCTGAGTACATATCATTGTCTTGTGGAAGTGGTATGTTATGTAGATCAGGGCCTACACAGCAGTTCAAATATACATGAATGGGACTGAGTTGCGCAAGTTGCCTACAGGGATAAACTAGTACAGTGAAGCTTACAGTCTACTTCAAAAACGAATGTCTGCTATGAACGTTTGTGCGTTTACGTGTGCAGTTGATGTAGTACCTTGCAATTTGACAGACTGTGCATTCACAGTACTTCAGCTGGAACACTGTTGGTGGATTCTCCTTGCTTGATTGAGGGTTGCAAGGTCTAAATGTGACATATCTTGGTCAAGGGCACAAGTGTTTTGCTCCTGGTGTTATACATGGTACTGAGCAGGACATACTCTAACAGCAGATATGTTGTCCCTTCTAGCGATCATACAGTCGTCATATACTAAAATCAACTGCCCACACATACAAGCCTATGATGACTGAAACATGTAATGAAACATGAATGTTTGAGATACTGAGAACCTGGTTGCTGCTTCTTAAGGTGGGTTTTGAATTATAAAACGTCTATGTAAACAAACCAGACGTTAGGCTCTGGCTCCTGCAGCATATAGTAGCTATCCTGTCCATGGGCTAGGGCGGTTGTAGAGCCTGAAATCCATTCAGCTCCAGTCTAGCTGTATGACTTGTCAGAGCAGTCAGATGTGTTGCTGTATTGGAAGTTGGAACACCAGCTGGACTCACAGTACAGGGAGCCGATGGTGATGCAAGGTCTCACAACTCCCCAACGCCTGCTCTCCTTTTTCATTCCCACAAGGTCTTTATATATACAAACACATGGCACAACACACACAAGGACACACACACACAAACACACACAC
Organism: Galaxias brevipinnis; assembly: GCA_036023535.2. Lineage (NCBI taxonomy): Eukaryota > Metazoa > Chordata > Actinopteri > Galaxiiformes > Galaxiidae > Galaxias > Galaxias brevipinnis. Next base: position 22,649 of record JAVQIZ010141160.1, on the reverse strand, counting down.
ACACACACACACACACATTCTATCTGATAGAAGACGGCCATGTTGCACCTCAGCTATAATCCACAGGTCTCCTTGCTTATTGACTAAATAGTCTGCATGCTTGCTTTCATGTGAAATTACTCTAAAGAACAGCAAAGGAGGAGGAAACAGGCTACAGAGTAAAGAATTAGACAAATATGCACTGAAATCCTCAATTGTATTAACGCTTGATTATTTCTAATTACAAATTAAATACTTTTTCATGATGACCATTTAATATGAGGAAGTAACAAAGTTTTTTTTGTGTCATATACCATGCGAACCAGCTACCACAGATTAAACACAAGCCTATCAGTCCACTGTGGACCGCTGTGTGTAACCAAAGCATCACATATAGAAATCCCACAGGGCTTCAATGCACCTGCTATTGGTGCCCGCTCATAATGGCTCCCACACACTCCCACGCAGCCTATTCTCCAAACAAATATATCCCTGAAAGAGGACAGAGACAAACCACCATGTAAACATAACATCCCGCTCAGTTCACGTTTTATGATGCAGTCAGCAGCTTTTAGACCAGTGGCCATACCTAACTGGGTCATCACAACTTCACGAAAGTCGCTTCACTAAACTTCGCTACAATGCCGGATTGTTGCATGTTTTAAATTGACATTCAGGGAAATTCTTGTACACTTGCACTTCCTTATTTACGAAACAACAGCACACCTATACCAAACCACTTTTCCTTTCCTTGTGCGACACTACTGGTAATTAGGTGATTAATTCATGAGCAACTAGAGGTATTGTGGCTAAATTCAGCAACTAATTACTGTTTCATAAAAGGCCCTAACTGATTATCTTGAAAGAGGCCTTGCATCCAGACCAGACGAAATACTTGTCTGTAACCTAGCCATTTGATTCGGTGACCTGCAATTAGATATGCATCATGTGAAGTTATATCAATGAAAAAGGCACGTTCTCCTTGTCACTAGCAATCTCTAACTATTCTCTATAAAACAACTATTGTTGACAATGTCAATATAAAGTCAATGTACCTTTTGGAATTATGATGACGGCAAAGTATTACCTATATGACAGCCCCTTACAGTTAAACTAAAGGCCTAAAAAGGTGGTAGACAGCCTACTTACGATTGTAAACTGCATTCCAAGGCTGGTAACCATAATACCCAGTTATTCTTAATATTCTCTCTTCGATGGACGCGCTGTTAATGTCTTCAACGGAGCGGGATGACTTTAACTCCTCTTTGATCGCCTCATCCACTACCAGATACTTCAGTTGTCTGAGTTGTGGGCTGATATCCGAAAGCCTTCTGGGGCTCACGTCAGGCGACCTTCGCATCCCACTGAAAAAATAGGACATGTGTGTTATGGTTAGAGCGGCGGGAACCGCTGGCGCAAGGAGAGAATATTTGGCAAAACGAGGAGGCCAAGGAACATGCTAAGGATCAAGTTTTGGACGCTGGGGATACTGGCTCCTGAAATACAAGAACCAGTTCTAGTTATTCCATAGTGAATAGCCAACGACACCGACCCGCCAAGAGTGGACCACAGCTAAACGCGCGCAGGGAGCGCACGGAGTGGGGAATCATTATCCTTCACTGGTCCTGCGCTCGCAAAGGAGCGGTGAAGATAAGAGACACTAAACTAAAGTGACGGGTCTAGTGCATTGCTGTATATTGTATGGACTAAGCAATCATAAGAAGGGTAACGGAACAGAAATGTTGTTAGTAATAGGCCAGCATCGATTACAACTGATTTGGAAAGAAGGAGACACAACAACTGTGACATTCCAAGTCGGCGTGGCGTATATCCACACCAGAGCACAGAACTGCATCCACTTAGGTTAAGCCTGGCTTCACTTCATAGTATTTGTTGTCCTAAGAGCTTTTTTATATGGGTAACACGATGAAAGATGTATCTCTGATGCAATAGGAGGAGTCTTTGTGTAATAAAAAAGTGCCTATGTGGTGGCTATAGCCAACCCGCATGAACGTCTTTAGTGCTTTGTCAATCTGACCTAATTGGACAACTTTAAATGCTGATGTAGCCCACTGTAGGTCTGAAAAAAAAATATTGTAAATTCAATTAGGTCAGCTAATAAGTCACTCATGTCCTTTAGCCTTTGATTTTTTTTTCTAAAACACTATCTCTATTCTTGACTTTACAGAATGGTTATGAAAACAATCATTGCAACGATTACTTAAATTCTAAGACGAAGAAGAACATATCGAGTTAATTGCAGGCGCAAAGCAAAATCCTTGGGTTACGCTTTACATAGCAAAAACATTATAATCTTATCAATGAAAAATCAAAGATAGCCTGGTTGTTACAACATGTTTGAGATTTCAAATAGTGTTATCTAATTTCAATCTGGGCATTTGCGTTCAGCATGCCCAGACAATTCCATGTGCGCCACAGCCATACTGGACTTTTACTTTGTTAAGCATAAGCTTACGGTCCATTGAAAGTTTATTATAATTCTTACATGGGCATCAAAGTAGTTGGGGGTCCAAGATAGCACATGCAGTCCCGCCTTGGACGTCCAACTCGGTCCCAAACACTGTGCTCTCCATCGCCATACATGATAAACGCCACCAAAGGGGTTACACGAGCCAGTTACTGTATATCCAACTCGATCGAAGCGTAGACCGAGATTAATAACATTGTCTCATCACCCACACCAGGACATATGCCTTAGAATTTGCATTGCCTTTCCCACTCATAATGGCTGCGCTATGCTGCGCGCTCGGTATGATCGCAAATCTCGGGGAATTTCAGATCATTGCTACAGTGCCACCTTCTGGATATAAAATTACCACGATTATTCTTCACCTGTGGGGTTTCTCTAATTCACTTCGACGGGCTTTTACCGGCAGGCATTGTATAAAAATACATAGTTCGATAGATACACATTCAGAAACATGCACCCGCCGTTTATCTTGTCCACCTTCTATTATGGAAAAAAATCTATCTTACGGATACCCAAATGTTCTTAATTATACATGATTAGTTGTTGCTCCTGGAAAATGGCAACATTTCTTGAATGGAGAGATATCTGGAGCACCATTCCTTAATTGGAGCACCACTCTCTATCACACCCTGTGCCCCCCTCTCCTCTCTCTCTCTGTTCCTTCTCTTGCTGTCTCTGTCCTCTCTCTCTGTCCTCTCTCTCATAGACCCTCTTCTTCTCCCTGCTCTCCCTCTCTCTCTCTCGCACTGTCTCTGTCCCTCACAGACACTCTCTCTTCTACTCCCTCCTGTTAGTTCTGTGTGAGGCAGGTGCACTGGACAGAAAGGCAGGGGGTCCTGCACAGCACTTCATTATATGCACCAATCTCCGCCTGTGTCTGCGTTCTTAGCAGAAGCCCCTTGCCCTCTACCTGACACACACAAAGCGTCTTATGCATACGAGTGGTGATTATTTTGGGGAGCTGGATAATGGAGGGGAGGATAATAGGAGCAGCAGTGGTTTGTGACGGAGGTGGCAGAATACATCTATTTCTGGGTCCATCCTTAATGGCACCACTGTTGCCAATCACTCTCTTATCCAAAGCCCAGCGGTCCGACACCTCACTGATTGTATTGCTTTTGGCCCCGAAAGAATTCTGTCTCAAATCAATCTCACAGTGGGAAAGAGTTAATCCTTGTCTTTACTTTCTTTTGTATTTTTCTTCTGTCCTTTCAAAAAAAAAAACATTGGTAATTGGAGGTTGAATATGAATAAGCTTGTCATATAAATTGGCCCTTTACTTGCTCGTTCTCTCTCACCACCCAGAGGCTTGTATCATCCAATCGAAATCGCCCATGCTTGGCACCTTGCCTTGTACTATTGAACAAGAGAACAAGGCCACAGTGATGCCAACGGGCTAGGTGGTCTTGACAGACTGCAAGACAGTGGTCTAATGAAAGGGACTCAAAGTTCTGTCAGTGTCACTGCTACCGGGAGAGAGGAAGGGCAAGGAGAGGAGCCGGCCGAGAGTTGCGGAGGACGGTAAAGAGAGACCAGAGACATGTGATAACATGGATTAGAATGTTTCTAAATTGCCGATGCAACCTGGTAACAACTGCAGGGTCTTTTACAGAAGACTCCCTGTTCTATGAAATATACATGGGGGTGGAAGGATGGAAAGTGAACTGTTTGAGGTCATAAATATGGATGATCCTGAACAAAACCTACTGTTATGTCAGGAACACAATAGCGGTGTGCAGAGCCTCCTCTCCTAATTTACTGGCTAAGTATTTATAAGTGTTTTAAACAGCCACTTCTCCAATGACTACTAATAGCAGACATCTTAAGTGATTCAAATGATCCCATTTTGGGTCATCCGGGTGAACAAAAGGTTCCCAGTTACAGCATATCACATCAAATGATACCATATTAAAAGTGCGGAATTTAACATCAAAAGAGAAGCATTGCTTTAGGCCGTTGCGTAAGGTCTGGGAAAGCTGGCAAAGATGAGATAAATTGTGCTTGCTGTGTTTAGTCTGCCCATCCTAACCCATGCTGGCGTTGCAGAGCTCATATGGAAGTGGACAGCCCGTTCTTCCTGGCACCTCTCTGAACCGCAGTGATTCATTGGTCAACAGGGTCCTCGGTTTCTCCATTATTCATCGTTCACCTTGGCCTATGGGACTGGCCCTGTTCCAACTCAATGAGAAACCCTCTATATTGAACTTTGGGAGTGCTCACAGAGCAACTAGAACGGCTAGTGAATCCTCCAGTGCTGCCTCTGTAATGCTTTTCCTGTAAAGACCAATCCCATAACACAAATAAAGGAACAGGAGACAATAACAACTGATTGTTTTTTCGTCAATTGCATCCGTCAAGTTGTTAATGGATCAATACGTTAAGTATGGTTTGACAGATATTCGTTAGGTCGATCGCCAAGGGAGACGCTCATCAAATAGGATTGACGAAAAAAACGTTCAGAACATACCCAGGATTAAATTATAGTATTTATTAACCATAAGATTCCCCTCAACATGCAATTTTTTAGTATAAATGCAATAAAGTGTTACGTTACATTATAAGTGGATTCTTAACCCATTTCTTTACCAATTTGTAACTGTTTCAAAACAAACTAAATTGTTTTATGGAGTATTCTAGTGTTTATATATAAGTACATACATATCCAGCTCCTTCAAAAGTAAAGTGAAGCAATGAATTAGTGAACATGCACAATAAGAAAGGAAAACTGTACCTTGTAAGACCGGAGACTAGTCGCCCCTCAGTCCTTGCACTGTACTCCGCTGTCTGCATTGCGTTGGCATCCTGTGGCTTTCTGACTGCAGAGAGTAGCACAAGTAAACTCTATGTTTTTTTAAGGAGTTTTTTTATCGAATCGATCGAACATCAGCCCCACCTTGCAAGTCCACACTGTGGGAGGGGGGACCTGTGCTTACTCCAGCGAAAAAGAGTGACCTCCGCTTATCAATAGGCTGGCCAACCTTCCACATTGACAGTTTCTTAGTGAGGGTGGGATCAGGTTCATCTCGCATAATGCTTCTTTGCTGAATCTCCCTCAGACCTCAGCCTAAGCCCCCAGAGGTACAGCCCAATCCATCATTTCTTTGTGTTACAACTTCAAATGTGATTGGTTTAATGACCGAAAAGCACCGGTGGCAAAATTTTATTTTTGGAATACTGTAATCAATTGGATTTGTAGGAAATATTTCCACAATGGTCAATAAAAGAGCAGAAAACTTCTATATGGAGTCAATCAATTTATTGATGGAAGTGGCTTCAGTTCACAATCTGCACACCACACAATCACCACGGGATGCTGCACAAGCGAAGCACCCGATTTGTTTCAACAGTTCTTACACTTTTCTGATTCAGAGTTACATAAAAGCACGAGGTGTGAGTTGGCACCAACCTTTACTCTGTCCAGCAATTTTTTAGGGACAAACACAATAACTGTTACAACACTGTGTGATAGTACAATGTGAGGGGCCACAAAATTGCAAAAGACCAAGATGTTACAATGGAAACAATTATTTTTTTGTTCCTATTGGTATGATTCAGCGTATTCTAGTCTAGGTTAGAGATAGCTGATCCTTCTCAAGGTTGCACATTACTTTGGACAGGACAATCTTTCCCTGTTCCCACACCATGATCATACATTCAGTAATGGTATTTAACTTTAGTAGTAATTTAGTATGGAGTAATTTTACATATGCATTGAATTAGTACTATTTTATTAATACAACTCAAATCATTGAACAAATAATACATCTAATCATTCGTGTAGAGAGTGATAAATGTGACGTCTCAAAACCACTCTTTCCACAGATTCAACCGTCGATTTGATTAGCAGGATATGAAAAAGGTACAATTGGTGTAACAGTATTAGTCCATTAGTCAGTAAGTCATCACCAGAAAGCAAAACATCAAACTGCTCTCTTCTTGTCCACTATTATAGGAGCTAAATTGTCGTCCCTGCCTTCAGGTCTTTTTGCTGCTCAGACTTAGGGCTGTGTAAATGTAGATTAGAGGGGAGCTCTCTAAGAGTCAAGGCTCAAGGACTAGCACATGAAAAGCATACAATGTTACAACATACTGTTACAGATGAATAATTATCAGTATGGTGCCCACGCACAGAGAGAGCTCTGGCCCTCGATGAGTGTGGGCAGGAGTCAGTGTGGGCAGGCCACAATTATGTCAAACAACGTCAACATGAGGATTGGAAGTTTTTGCTCCATGTCTCTGTATACAGTGTGGACGCCCATTTATATTACGGCAGGTACCACAAAAAAAAAAGTAGATCCAATTGTGTGTGCCAAACTAAAGTGTATTTATATGTTCAAGAAGTATAAGTTTGTCTGATGGAAAAATCCTGCAGCGTTTGTCTTTATGGCCAGTATAAAAGCGAATAGTGGAGGCCAAGTGGGTAGAACTGCTACCTGGTGACTGCAAGGTCATGAGGTCATGAGTTCAAGCCCACCTGAGAACACTACCACTAGTGTAGTCCTGAGCTGCTGATTCTAAAATAGATATATTTTCTGGGTTAATAAACATACCAGATAAAACAACATTATTGTATTCAGGCTTTTAACACCCAGAGACATCCATTTTTTGCTATAATCATATACCAAATCTGGCTACTATAAATCTGTAAGAATCCATTCATTAATTTACCCTTTCCTTCAGTCAGGGTAAAAAATGACCTTTGTAGAGTTTGCCCCCCATTGTCGCGAATGCCTGTGATATTTCTTAAGGGCATACTTGTTATTCAATTGCCATTAGTGGTAAGTTTGACTGTCAGCTGGAAAATGCCCAGTAGAATTTGTTAACACAAGAGGCCTACTGGACGACATTTTATACACCAGCAGTTACACGTTCATATTAAACAGCTGCAAATACCAATAAAAAATATTTTAAAAAATAAACAAAATTATGTTTTAAATATATATCCACTTCCTAACAGGAATAGTTTTCACAGAGCAAAGTATCTTCTCTGTCCTTGTAGGCCAGAAAACGTTACTGCACGACCTGCCAGTCTTGCAATATTTTAAATAGATTCCTCCTTTTCATATAGAGTGCTGCCAGCCTATTATTACAACGAGCAGCCTCTCATAACTGATGACTACAGTGAAGGGCCAGCTCTAGTAGTATAGCAGCAGTTACACGTTCATGTTAAGCGGCTGCAATAAGCAATAACGTGGAATAAAATGATTTGCGCTTGCCATAAAAACCATGTGTTTTGACCAACCGCGGAAATATTCTTGTAATATTGAAGACAGTTACAGGTAGATCTCTCAATGGATAGACCCCTTTTAGTATTTAGCTAGACATGAATAGCAATGTTCCCCACCGAGTCCTTAGGAGCGCTGCACTTAATCTCTGAAGTAAACAAGCAGGTTTCTTCATAACAGCTTGCATACAGATAGTTGCTATTTTAAGTTTCCTAATGTGGGTGACCATAACAGTTATGACCAACTCTGCTCTTTATAATCAAACTAATGAAATGGGATCATCAGTTTAGTCTACAAATGCATTATAGGACCAAAAGGATGATATTATGCCAGGAGTTTCAGTGTGTGACAGAATGACTAATGACAGAAAATAGTTAGCCTGTGTCCACATATTTATTAGCATAAAGTACAGGTTACAGGTACAAATTATCCATACAATATTACCATCTGCTATCCTATTATAGAATGTTCCCTTTGGCACATTGAAAACCAATTCATGCACTGTGCCTGTACTGTACCCATTTAGTGGACACTCTAATTTCCCTAATGGACTGTCTGCACGCTTCTCCATGAATGGGTTATGAATGGGTTATTCGAAATGAATGTCACAAACATTTTGTATATTATTTCCCAAATTGCAGGTATAATTGGTGGCCATGTAGTCTGATAAAAAAATCTTCTGGCATAGGACGGGCCCAAGAAGTGGTTTGACTTTTTCCAATTAAAGAAAAAGGTTACCTTTCAATATCAACAATAGGTGCCTCCTTGTTTCTGTGCAGATTTTGCGGGAAGGACAATATTCCCTCAGCTTGGGCCGCTACTTTCCGAAACAAGTCAGACGTAAAATTACCACCGATCCTTTTTCGAAAAGGAATGGAAACAGGTGCCACTTTGGGGTTATTTTAATGGGTTAGCTACTGTTGCTCTGATGTGATGGACAGTAATGGCTGGGCGTGTTTCTCCGTTTACGTACTGGACTAGTTACACTACACCACACTGTCTCTCTTTACATTGAAATATGCTCACTTAGTAATACGTAATGGCTGTTTGTCCAATGGTAATCACATGGAGCAAAAAACCTGACAACCAGAAGACGCTGCATGTGCATGTGTATGTTAACCTTGGAGTAGGAAAGAAAAAGAGCTGTACATTCCATCATAGTACCGACTGAAACAACACTACTGTATAGCATGAGAATACATGTCCATACATGTGTAGGACTGCAATATTTGTTCAGAGTGCCGTTTCGACAATCCCTGCTTGGCTCAATATCCCTCTCTGCGGTGTGTGAGGTCTCCGTGGGGTACTCCTACAAGATATGGACCACTAACCCTAGGCTGCACTGTTGACTTACCCTACCCTCCACACACACACACACACACACACACACACACACACACTCTCTCCCCTCTCACTCCCTCCCTCCATTCTGCCCGCCTGCCCTCCCTCTGAGTCTGTCACTTTCTTTCTCTTGTATATTCAGTGAAAAGGGACTGAGGCTGTGTATCCCCCACACTCTTTTTGGGTTGTACAATTTCTTCGAACATCAGCACAAAAACAAAATACCTGTCGAAGCATTTTTTTCAGGACCTAGAGGACATAGCTTTTCGGTCAAATTGCGTGAAATCCAAAACAGCCACCCACCAGATAGCACATCAACATAACAAGCTCCCTTTCACGTAGAACTAAATGCATCCTCTGTCCCTCATGGGAGAAGGGGAGCAGTTAGTCTACGCAGAGGCAACAGGGGGAGGTTTGTGCTTGAGGCTGCCAGTAGTCCCACAGTCCCCTATGTCAGGATATAAATAGACTGGGGAAGACAAAGCACTATAGGCTAGGTGTACCACATCCCACACATACACACACACACACACACACACACACACACACACACACACACACACACTGACCTGGCTGACCTGTGAGCCCTCTGGTAACTAGTTGTGAGCCCCAGCCTGCCCGTGGATCTACTGCACTAAGGTCAGAGCCACACGACCAGTTCTCCATCCCAGGCCTTCGGAAGAGTACTGGTGATTGTGAAGAGGTCTCACCCGGCATTTGAAAGGTGTGGACATTGATATCATTCTGGTCATGTGAATGGAAATATTTGTTATCACCGGCACAGTATTTTGATATCAATCATATTTTGGAGTTCTGTAAATTGATGGACATAATAGCGGTATGTAATATTCAAAGCGAAAAAATGCAAATGCACATACTGTAGCTCTCTCTTATGTGGCACAATGCATTTTGATGACAAGCGTAGAAGTTGAAGGCTTGGCTCTTTCATCTTGCCTGGTGTTGAAGTTTAGGTGTTTGTCTATGTGGTGAGGAAAGATGGGGGTGATCAAATGGCAATATTTATGCCAGGGATATTCCTGCATTCATACACAGACGATTGAATATGATTGTGGATGTTCACGTGATTTGTGTGGGAGATGATGCATTAACCATGAGATGTTAAAGGGTAAAACATCAGCAAAATATGATTATAGCTTGTGAAGAGATCAGAATGCTGTTTTACACAGTGTACAGTCCACTGTATACACAGTATTTCCAGCCACACAGTAAAGGCGCTTTCATGTACATGACCTCATTGCTATTTTCAATAAAGTTGCTTTTGCTATTTGCTTTTTTAATAAAAAAAACTGACTGAAGCAATACTATCTGACTGAAGCAATACTAACTGAAATGTCAGATAACAGTCCCTAGTCAATGTGTGTGCGTCACATTCGAGGCCAAACACACTCAATCTTTTTTAAACAAAAGAAAGGGGTTTGGTTGTACGATAAACGCCATTTCGAGCACATATCCCTTTTCCTAGCGGGCCTTCGCTTACTGTGTTTTCACTGGAGATTGAAGCCAATACCCCGGACGGAGTCTTCACCGGGGATTAAAGCCGGTACCCTGGACAGACAGAAAAACACGCATGAATCCATTTCACATGAGAGCTTGAAACAAACAATGGGTAAATCTGTTTCGAGCTGTCGTCCTCTCCTCTTTGTTCAGATAGTTAAGCTTGATAATGTGAATGCTGGACGAGTGGTGGTGGAGCAAGAGGCACCGGCATGTCAGACCAAATCAAACTACTGCTCAATAACTGACATGGCTGGCGAGGAAAACAAAGACCTGCCAGTGCACCCAACAGGCCCCATTAATCTCCTCTTTCAAAGAGACACATAGGGACTGCCCGCGGCCATGGAGCTGTGTATGTGTGTGTGCATGTGTGTATGTATGCATGTGCTTGTGTGTGGGTGTGGGTTGCGTGCTGGGCTGAATTGTCAATGAGATCACTCTGATAGTGGAGAACTCAAAGTAGTGAGATTATTTTGAGGCTGTTTGGTGGGAGGGCACAAAGACATGAAAGATAGATGAAAAGGAACAAGCTCATCTCGTTATTTATGCTACTGTATGTGTGCTATAGAGACCTGTATAATTAACATTGAGACTGATTCTGACCTATGACCTGGAAAACATAGACCTATAGTGCACTCAGGAAGACACTTCAGGTACTTTCAAACTATGATCAACAGTCTTCCACCCACATGTTCTCAGAGCCACTTGTCTTGGGTGTAATGTCTGAGATGCTGGGCTCAGCCTGAAGTGTAAATCAGACCCTTTCATGCTTCTGTAAGAAAGCTTCACTTTTTAATTATGAGTCAGGATATCCTTCATATAAGGAGGTCTCTCATTCAACCAGGCCTTTGATAAGTGTCCTTCATGGAGGGAGACAAAGGTGCCCTGAAATATCACTCACCACACCTCTTCATGTCTTGCACACAGAGGAAGAAAGACATGAAATAAACCATTCAAAGTCCCAGCCATTTAATTCATTGTTAAAGAGAGCCATCTCCTCAAGTCTGGAAGATCAAAGCACAGTCATTACCAGCTGCCCCTCGTTCTTCTCTCTATCCTGACCGTCAGGAGAACAGCCGTAGAAACCTGTCGGTTGACAAACAATCCATTCAGTCGTGATTGCTTACGTTACTTCCTAGACTTTGGCATTGAAAGATAAATTCAATTCCATTAAACTCCTGATCATACTTCTATTTTTGTTTACCCCGTTTCACTCTCTTCTCCACTCCTCTCTTCTGCATGTGGACGTGAGCGGATGGAATGGGAACGCAGTTTGTTTCAGGGAGCAGTAATTGCCGCCAGGGGCACCACTCCTTCTAAGCTGCTACTACGCCAGCTGGTGCTGCCGGTGGCACACTCGATACCAACATGTACAGCCAGACCTGTTCAACTTATTGCAGTACATAACTTGTGGGTTTTGCCTCAAGGGAGTATTACTTGACAGACACATCTACTGTCTTAAAAATAAGGAATACAAATAGGAGCATGCAGTTGAAATTGAACACATTGCATAGTACAGCTAGAAATCATGTCATGTCCTGCCCACTGCTATTCCACTCACATCATGCCAGACAGAGAACTAAACCAAATAAGGGCATCAAAGGAAACGTCAGATGATGTAATAAACCAGCACTTTATTTAGGACACACAATAAAGTACAGAGTACCATGTGGTTTAAGGATGTACAGTATTACACAGAAAACCAACCCAGAAAATCAACTAGTCTTCCACGTTGAGAACTAACAATACTAGTATTCGTTGACTTGTGCACTAAAACATGCATGGGAATATCTGTGAAAATTCTTTAAAGTATTATTCAAATAATTTTAAATGTGTCGACACATGTATGACACTAATTTAAGAGAGAGAATAGCTACAGAAACACTACAGCTGCGCCTGTATAATAATCTGAATACTTTAACAAAACAAGAACATACAAACGAACACTTAAAATGACGCAGGCAGAACATTTGGTGCAAGTGAACTTTACAAAAAGGAACTGCTCTAAAATACTAATCACATGAATTACTCAAAATGAACAGTATACAGTAGCAACAACAAACTATACCTCGCCAGTGCAAGTTTTCATTTTTGGCCAATAAACAAACATACACATATAAATACATTCAAAACAATGTGTCCAACGGTTTGAAAAGCAGATTGTAATAGAGTTTCAATTCAGCTTGACAGAAAATATTTACCCTTCTGAAAGATTGTTGGCATTATTTCAAGTTCATTTTTGTTGTCCAGGAAATAAATTACAATCACATAGGAGGAGTATGAAATTGAGATCAGATCAGTCTAAAATGAATAGTCTACATTAAGAGAAAACATCTTTAAAAGTTTATAAAAAAAAGAAAATGGAATACAAGATAACTTAGATAAATAAGATTCTTGGAAATGTATAGACTGCATAATTGCTGCCTTCATTTTCTATTTTCAAGTTTCTTTCAACCCAGTTCTCTCACTCATAGTTAGGCTACAATAATCTCCAACACAAGTCATTTGTAAACATCCCTCGTGGTATCTTCAAAAATATAGCTCTTTTAAAAACGGTTTCAAATCATGTTTTAAATATATAGCAACATCCTAACTGGAATAGTTTTCGCAGAGCAAAGTATCTCCTCTGTTCTTGTAGGCCAGAAAACATTACCGCAGAACCTGTCCGTCTCGGTACATTTTGAATAGATTCCTCCTTTTAATTTAGTGCTGCCACTCCATTTGTACAACGAGTAGCCTCTCATTATTAATGACCCTACCTTACCTAAGCCAAAGTGAAGGGCCAGCCCTTCTCCTCTTACCTTTTCCAGGTAAGCTGTTAAACTACACCTCCCTTTATACAAACAGTAGAGCGCACCCGGAATCCCTTTTCAGGCAAGTATGAACAGTTTTTACGAAAGCCCTGCTTTGAAAACAACATTGCAACATAGTGTACTATGAGGTTAGCGACTAGCTAACTAATGTTTTCTTATTCAGCACAGTCACATTGAAATGTGATAGCTACATCTGATACTGTTAACCTGAATGCATGACTTTAACAAAACCTGTGAAATATATCTTCCCAGTAGCTAAGGACTATGGTCTAATAGACAAATGATTATCACGTGCCCTAACAGATGCAGATAAATTGGTAATTTACTGATAGTTTTCTTCCACGATTCTACATCAAGTCTGTCACAGAATAAATATCTAGAGAAGCTGCTTTTCCTGTAATCTCACAAACTAAAACGAGTCACTAAGCAACAGTAATAGCTGTAGTCCATAACTACATATTATGGTCAAAGTTCTTGTAACTATCCCTTATCTTAACGACATTGTATATACAAATGCTTAATTAAATTAGTGTGCTTTACACAGCCTTGATGACTGACATATAATCTTATTTGTACTTTGTCTACTGTTCAGTTCAACAGGTCATGCTATATATTTTTTGCTGTCACTCTACTCACTCAGGGTTGTTTGAGACTATTGTATTGAAGTGTGCCCTTACTGAGGCTAATAAACTACATGTGTTTAGACTGACATTACATGACGCTTGCACATTTCCCAGTAAAGTTTCCCCACTGATGCTTATCGGATCATGGGATCGTCGCCACCGGGCGAGGCCAGCACGGGAAAGCTGACGAAGGGCTCACTCTTGTCCTCCATGCGGGCGATGGCTCGGTCGGCCACAGCTGTGAAGGACAGGTGGTCGTGCTCCAGAATGGCCAGCCGGTCCTGGGGCTTTTCCTTCTTCAGGTAGAACATCTTCCTCAGCGTCTTGAGCTGCTGCAGCTCGCAGAAGGTCTCCAGTACCACCAGCATGACAATCAGGCCCAGGATCAGGTAAACTGCACAAAGAAGAACGTAACACTTGGTTTAACATGTCATGCAAACAGGGACAAATGAACTGATGTGAACTGAGTTCAGATAAGGAGAGCACATTAGTGAGTATGTAGCAGGAGGAACAGATCTGAGAGAATGTGAGGTGTGTGTATGTCGTCTGTGTGGTGAGGAAATAAATTAATTATGAGTGGGAAGGAAATCAAGTGAAGAGTGACTCAGACAATGTCCGGAAAAAAACAACTCGTTGCCACCATAAACTGATTATGCAGATAAAATTACCTTCATCTCAGAGGCCTTATATTTGAGTCACACACCAGAGACCTTACAGAGAAAACTACAGAGAATTCACATTGCCTCCAAAGAAAGGTGCTCTTTTTCAAAAGTAAAGCTCTCAACAACAGCAAATAGTGCCGTCATTAGCTTTGAGGTAGCCCCCCTGAGTTTCCTGCTCCCATGGTAACGTACACAGCTACGCTGCCGAAGTGCCCGTCTGACCATAGAGGTTATTACTGGCTCAGACAACCACCACTCATATGGAGAGGAGACGTCACTGCTTATTTTTCCCATCATGGTAATACCCTCTTCACACCACTAGGGGGAATCAGAGACTCGATGTAAAGATCATAACCGAAAGTGTCACATAAAAATATTTTCCTGCACTTTCTATGGCAATTGATTGAGATGCAACACTTTAAGAGTCTTTATAAGATTCTGAACAGGATAGTTCATTATATACAGTGTGCATTTTAGACTACATCTCTATTTAAATTATTTTAAACAATGTATCTGTGGCTACCATGGCAATACGCAAATAAGGAGGAACAGGAAGTTAACAAATAAATGCCCTCACGAAACAATATTCTAATAGAACTTCAGGGACTTTCCATAAAATATAGAAACTCCCCCTGGTGAGCTCAAATCTGAGTTTTTACTCTGGGCCTGGAGCTGTTTTGTAAGGTGTGACAGACAGGGCAGGGCTACACTCTGTCTAAGACCACTCCTGGCCTCTGGCACCCCTATTATTCAGGTGTTGTGAGCTAACAGCTTTGGTTTCCCAGAATTATCTGGGTCAACTCAATCAGAAGCATAAGAAGTCTACCATTTTGGTGTGAGACTCACCCGTGATGCCCACTTTGTAGAGCTCCCTAAACCTCTGGTTGAAAGACTCGCCAGGCACGTAGTCTCCCAGGCCGATGGTGCTCAGCGAGATGAAACAAAAGTAAAAAGACTCCAGGAAGTTCCAGTTCTCCTCCAGGGAAGAGAAGATTGCGGCGGGGATGAGGAAGAAGCAGGAGGTGGCTAAGATGGCGAGCAGGGTGGC
The DNA here is from genome assembly GCA_036023535.2 of Galaxias brevipinnis. NCBI lineage: Eukaryota > Metazoa > Chordata > Actinopteri > Galaxiiformes > Galaxiidae > Galaxias > Galaxias brevipinnis. Next base: position 6,952 of record JAVQIZ010141160.1, on the reverse strand, counting down.
ATGGACCACGGCCACCAGGGGCTTGGACAGACCCCAGCGCGTGTGGATGTACATGACAGGCCGGCGGGTGCTGAACACCATGATCCTCTGCACCACGGCCGTGAGGAAGAGGAGGGTGAAGGGGATGCCGATCACAGAGTAGAGGATGCAGAAGGCCTTCCCGCCGTCTGACAGAGGGGCTGTGTGGCCATATCCTGTTAGCAGGAACATTTACAACATTCAGTATGACAGTAGGAGCAGTTGGAACTTCAATCCTCTATCCCCATTTTAAATTGCACATGCTGTTCTTTATGGAAAACATAGAGCGACTGCATGACTTAAGGTTGCCCCTGTGTACATAAACATATAAAAGTACATATCCTGTTCAAACTATATACAGCAGCTTAGCATGTGGGCCTAAAGTGAAGGTGGCTAATGACCTGGTGCAGTCATGACCTACATTTCATAGATTGTTTGTGAACATTGCATGGATGTCCAAAATGCCTCAGCCCTCTTACCAGGAATTTAAGTATCAAGCACTTAGTAAATTAATGCCAGGGGGGGGCGGGGACTATCTAATTTTATACATAAATAGTTAGTACATTTATTCAAAAGACACTTAGCTATTTTTATGTGGGCTATGTACTGTAGTCCTGAATGGAACGAAGGCAATGCGGCAAATAATAATCTATTGTTATTAAAATAAGCAAATGAGTAACAAATACGGCTAATTTCAGATTTCATCTCAGTAAATATCTATGTTAGTTTTATTGCTTGTTAATTCAAAATTAAAAACACATTTGAACACATAAAATATTTTTATAATTTGTCATAAAGCTAGAACTTTCAACATATGATGCATTGTTTATCATTCCAGGAAATGGAAAGTACCGTTTAGTTCACAAATAAAAATAGCCATTATTGAAATGGCTGGTGTCAAAGAACTTATAAACTTATAAACCAGGTTATAAACTTTGACGTTTACATGTGTTAGATAGTACTGGGGTTGGAGGTACTATGCAGTTAAGTTAGTGTTGTAGTTGATGACAAAAGCGGGCGGTACACCCAAATACTTCACTAGAGTGTTTAGAGCAGCTGGCTAGAGAGGAAACTAAAGATTGTGAAACCAGCCGATCAGTCCATCTCTACCATCTTATCTCTGTGTCTGTAGTTTGAACTCTAAACAAGGAAATGAAACTAAGTGACAAAGGCCACACCTTCAGCTTCACAGCATGTGCACAGCACAGGATGGGCTATGTTGAAACCTTAACAGATAACTGGCTATAATGTGTGATATGGTTTGGGCCTAAAGTTCCTCACTTGAAGCCACGATTAGGAGAAAAGGAAAGGTTATCACCTCACAAAACGGTATCCAGGCAAGGGTTAGAAGTAACAACTTTACAATGCAAGTGCTACACCTGAGCTCTTCCTGTTCCTAGCCTCAGTTGGTATGTTTAACATTTACAAAGGGTTGCCATGGTACTAAAACCTTGAAATATGTGTTCACAGTTGACTAAGCAACTACTGTAACCTAAATTGTCTTTAGATTTATCCTGATACCAAAAATCAAGGGCTAAACCAAAATGTTTATATAATCTAATGACTCAATTATTGTCACTCAGCCCTGTTCTTCAACAATTCATAACTAATATTGATTCTGTTTAAGAAGCTGGCCATGGCTTTGAATTGGCTCATTTTTTTATCAGGTATTTTATGCAATATAAGACAAGGTTAAGCGTTCTATTTAAGGATATGCATTACAGTTGCTGCTGTGGTGATGAATTAGGCCATTGGAGGAGTAAGGTCAGCTTCATAGGCCTACCCCACTTGCCACAACGTGTAATAGGCAATGGCTAACCATAGAACATACCTATATCTAGATTGGTAGCTCTATGAAACCATTAGATCCGTAAGGACCTTTAAGTAGGCACTTATTTGATTGATACTGACTGTGAGGATTTTATTTTTAAAAAATTCGAGGCCAGCCTAACATTGCTGTGTTAGGTGAAAAACAAATCATCACATTTCAAGGCATACAGTACAACCTATAGTGGCACAGCCAATGCTGAGTTCAGGTAACAATTAATGTCACGAGGTACTAGATACATTAAAACAAGCCTACGATTCGATATCTCCGTGCCATAACAAAGCATCAAAGCATTTCTATTTTTAGGAATAGCCTTAGATTTTATTTATTTTCCTTGGATCGTCATGCGTGCTTTGCTCAAGAGAAAACGAAACATGAGACGACGTATTTTTAATTGTCAGAATGACTGATTGGGCTAACTCACCTGTAGTGGAAAGCACAGTGCTAGCAAAAAATAGCGCCGATGTGAAGTCCCAGTTCCAATTTGCCGATGCATTATTAAGAATCGATACCCCATAGTTACTGGCCTCAAGCGCTTTCTCCAAAAACTCCTCTAGACGTTCCTCGGTAAGACAGGCATTATCTTGTAGAAACTGTTTTTTAATGGTTCGAAGCTCCTGTCGCAAAAGGTCCTCATATGGTAATTCCACCGATGAAAATACTACAGCACCAAATATTAGGTACAAAAGATATCCCAATACTAAAAAAAGAAAATACCATGTCGATTTGTGACTCTGGATTAAGCGCACACATGAATTACTGGCTAGAGATTGTAGCATTGTCAATATATATTTATATACAGATCGCTACCACATGAAAAAAATACAGGCTTGAAAACGTATTTTATCCCCCCTCTGTATTTCGCTCCTAACCTGCGGTGGCAGCCAGGAAGGTGATGTGGCGCGGCTGAGGCTGGAGAGACGAGACGACCCGTGTTACGTCAGCAGCAACAAGGATTTTATGTAAAGTGGATTTGTTTCAAGATAAAAGTCTAAATTGAAAACATTTTTACGCCCTGTTATAAATATTTACTGAAAAGTTGTGCAAAACCTTTTCAAGGTTGTATTATCAAGTGTCCGTTTTAGACCACTAAGGACATTTGAAACAAACTAACAAACAAAAAACTGAAAGTGAAAATAGAGTAGTACTTGCAAAAAATAATATTTCTAATAAGAGCGAGGATGCACCCCTGTGTGACCGACACTACAGTACTATTGGCATAGTATTGTTTAAAATTACCATTCCCAATGCTGTTTTACGCAAGAAAGAATGCATTGGACTTCATAGCCACGGACTATTCTGACCAAAGAGTTCCTAAATATGAATTTGGTGTGTTAGCTCTTATACTGAAAATGTTGTTTAGCAGTAGTGCTCCACACAATCAAATTGATTTGATCAGTACAGTTTTTAAAGTAAAGTATAATGATTTATTTATTGTATTTAACCGACTGAGGTTAGGTCTCTTTTCCAGCAGTGCCTTGTGCCTTGCAGAATATATATAAATTACAAGAATTAAACAAACATGGAGAAAATAGAAGTAAGCAAATAACAAAAATGCCTTAGGCCTATGTAAGTTCCAACCAAAACAAGAACACTTTTCAACTCATGTCCTCCAATAAAATTTGGTTTAGTTCAACCGAAACAAACTGTTTTCAAAACCTGATTGCATTTGTTACATTTATATGAGGCAAAAAAAACAACAACTGAGGTCACATTTTTCTAGTTCTGTTTACACCTTTGGGCTTTCATGGGTGATATAGTACTGTGAGCATGTGCCATGACTACAGAATTTGTGCTTTAAAAGCTACAGTAATTCGTCCAATAATATGCGCTGTGAATAACACAGTAGGGTGTTAGAACTCACAACGTTCCGATAGAGTAGTTTGGCCTAATTAGAACGATAGGCCTACATGTTTGGTTTGTTAGCTCTTCAGTGTGTACAGAGCCTAATCAGTTTGTCCTAACTGGAAAATGAGTTTCACTGCTGTAGAAAATTATTATTTATTTATTAAATAAAACTTCACATTTGTATTTTTACATTAGTCATTAATTGAAAGGTCTTAATAATTGTGATGTACCATACTTCAAAATTAGCACTGGTGTTACTTTTGTTTTGAAGTTAAATAGCAAAACCAGAAAACTCCCAAAACTAATTGCCGTTGATTGACGGAGATTACAAGACGTGAGAAAACGAAATTACGTATATCAACTTTCTCTTTTTCCAGGTATACCAACATTTTGATGCAGATGCAACTTATTCATGGTCTTTAGCTCAGTGCAAACATGATAACAATTACATTATAATTTACAGTATGCCAAGGCTATATTTTGCATGAAGTCCATTCAACAATCTGATCAATCAGACACCCACTTTCAATTGTCTGTCCTCTCTGTTTCTCCCATGTAATTTAAACTGCTGGCAGATCTATGTGAAGGGTGGGTGGGGGCACACTTGTACGATAATGACGGTTGTCAGGTTTTTTTTAAATAAAGGTGAGATTGTAGCCTACAGCTAAATTCATGACTATTCACCTTCACGCATGCTAAAATAATCTGTGTGAATACTAATAGCCTATTGGTATTACATTAATTTGATGTTGTTCAATGAAACAAAAATAAAAATACCTTCATCTACAACCGTTTAACCTAGCTAAATTTGCAAAGGCCTTAACATAACAGTGGACGTCATAAATAGTTAGTTTCGCTATGACTGCAGGCCAATTTTGTAGTTCAATGCTGCTGGAACCCACTTCTCCAGGAACCTCTGAATTGCAAGGCATGAACTTCTCGTCTATGTGCTACAGTATCGATAGGCCTGTAGAGGCAGTAGTATAGCGTCATTTTCCATAGAGGAACCTGTTTGTAAACCTGACTTTGGTTATGTTCATGTCACGCTGTGGGCCAAGCCCTGCCCTACACCTATTATGTCCCATAGATTATTTTAGTTATTTGTTCTTTATTTATGTTGAAACTATAATAAATGAAAATGAAAAATAAGAAATAGCTGTAATGCATGCTAGAATAATTCAAAATGTAAACAGCCATTGTTTTCGGTTGACCCTGTATAAATAAAATAATAATACATTATCACAAACAGGCTCGTCTATTTCAATTGATTTCCCCCACCACATTGTCTTTATGCTGTGTCGGTGTCGGTGCACTGTGTTCGTGATATTGTATAGGCTAAATGTGAGATTTGACCTCATGTGTAGAAGAGAGAGCAGAGAGATAACTACCTGTTTTGTTTGTTCGAGAGAAAGACACAAAGCGAGAGAGAGAGAGAGAGAGAGAGAGAGAGAGAGAGAGCGCGCGCGAGAGAGAGAGAGAGAGAGAGAGAGAGAGAATCGGTCATGACTGCAAAACCCGGCAAAATACGGTAAACAGGAAAGGTTTATTGTGAAATATACAAGAGTGGATGGAAATGGGTGAAAGAAAGACATTTCGAAGTGAAGGGGTGGAAGAGTAGTGCAATTGTAGCAGCAGCAGCTCATTTGTCAGACCGAATAATAACCCCAATAGAAAATAGAGCATCAAAGATGTTATATTTATTGCTCACCTGTGACTACAGCTGAAACATTTATTAAATATGAATGGAAAACTATCACAGTAATTGTGGCTAACGTTCTCTGATTGTTTATTTTGCTGACATATGCATGCCTGTTCCACCGACTTTTTATGTCGGGGCTTCATATTGAAAAAATCTTTAATATCAGAGTATCATCTTTGCGAAAAAAAAAAGTAAAAAAAAAATCTAATGTTGTAGTGACATCATGTGGTTGTACATAGATTACACTTTGTATGAATTATGCTTGTTCGGTGCTGCTGAGATGGGAACCAATCATTCCTATTCAACAAGTAAAATTGTATTGGTCTAATTCAAATGCACAAGCAAACTGTCCAGGGGTGCATTAATGGTAGTCTATTATAACAGCCTATATTTGAGACAGATGTAACAGGGCTTATGTTTGGTATTCTGTATTCTGCTAATTTAAAATAGCCTTTTTTTGTGTGCCAATTTCACATAAAATGAGGGTGCTGGGAGTTTGGGGTAGTGAGGGTCCTTAGTTAGTTGGTACCATATCAAAAATCATTAGCGACAGTGTCGTCACTGCGATCTGTACGGGTTTCCGTAGCAATGCACTTCTCTGTCACTCCCTTGGAAACAAATCTGTGAAAGATGGCGATAGCAGACGCACGAGCGAACCTCAACTCTACCGGTGGATAAAAGTGTCCTAAAGAGACTCTTATTAACCCCTCTTGCAAGTATTTAAGGTGCAAACGGTACTTTATTTAGCCTGGACATGGTTGGGTCCATGCATTTATAGAAACAGAGGGAACTGTTGCCTTATTATGGAGCCTCCGGATCACAACGATTCAAGCAGGTATGTGAATTTCATGAACAGAAAACTACACAGTCGGGACCTCTCACTTGTCAAATAGTGAGCTTCCGTTAATATATGGGGGCGCATGCGCAGTAATAGCCATTCCTCTTCCTGTCATATAGTGATCCGTTTGCAGTTGCAGCATTTTGCAACGATCAAGTTGCAAACTTTTTTTGACTAGCTAACTTCTATCAATTTGCCTGCAAATATCCTTCGTTTCACATTTACTAAATAACTAGACAGCATGCCTGCCGTCTAAAAAGGTAATTTAAATTGCTTACACAAATACTATTCTTTAACCTAAAAAACAAGCAATCTGTTAGCTTTGCGCTTGTGATTTAACTTAGCTAACGTTAGCTAGCTGACTATTGTTCCAAAGTGGGTTAACCCAGCGTGTTTGAGTGATATATATCTGACTAGCTAACTAGACAAGTCAGTGCATTTTGCATGCTCTCACAGTCATAATGTATCCATGACTGTAAAATATATATTATTGGATTGGTTTGGTCGCTATACTCTGCTGCTTAGCTCATTCTGAAGTTAATTAATTGAACACATTTAATTCAAAATGATTGTGTCTTGTGCTCCTGCTAGGTAATTATACGTTAGCGAACGTTTTGCAAAGATTTGACATTGCGAGCCCGCACAGTGAGTTGGGTACATATATATATATATATATATATATATATATATATATATATATATATATATATATATATATATA
>JAVQIZ010141157.1:0-10836 GCA_036023535.2 Galaxias brevipinnis | reverse complement strand
ACACCTTCCCCTCTCTTTCTCACACACACACACACCTCTCTCACACACACACACCTTCCCCTCTCTCACACACACACACATACACACACACATACACACACAAACACACTTTCCCCTCTCTCACACACATACACATATACACACACACACACCTTTCCCTCTTTCACACACATACACCTACACATGCACACACACACCTTCCCTCTCTCTCTCTCTCTGTCTGTCTCTCTCTCTCTCACACTAACACACACACACACACACACACACACACACACAGCCTGAGAGCAGGAGGGACACATAAGACTGGCAGAGAAGCCTTTAGATGTTAATCATGCTCTGTCTTGGCAGGCTCCTCTGTCCGTCTCTCTGCCCAGAGGGTGAGGCAGAAGCCTGGGGCGTTCTCTGGCCTGTTGGAGGTGATAATAGCGCTGCTTCTTGTGCTCGGACATTGTTGACATCTTCCTTTCGGTGCCGACGCAATGTTCTCAGGGTTCAGAATGTGGTCTGCCATACCAATACCCCTGTCGCTCTTCAGTTGGCTATTGATTGGCAGCTTTTTTATATTAATGCAGAGATTGTTTGTTTGAATAGTGGTTGTTGTTCTCGGTCTGTGGTTAAGGTCGTAGTTTTTTTTTCAAAACAAGAGCCTAAGAACAGAACCTTGGCGACAATACACATGACCCTTCTGAGATCTTCTGTTAACGTGTGTGTGTGTGTGTGTGTGTGTGTGTGTGTGTGTGTGTGTGTGTGTGTGTGTGTGTGTGTAAACAATGGAGCCAGAAAGCCTAGCAACCACTGGTGTCGACTTGGATAGCAACCACTAGTTAGCTGACCCATAGTGCATATATGCTCCTATTATCAACCCAAGGCAAACCCTTCATGTTCACTATTTATTTAGCAGCGTTGCTAGCCCTCCAACAAACAGCCCTTCAGGTTGCCAACCAGACAGACAGTTTTATTATTATTATTTAAAAACTAACTGAACTGCTAACACACCATGATACTTGGTCATATTGTTTTGTGTAATTATTTAAAAAACTGGCTAACTCCTAACATACCATGATACTTGTCTGTTTTGTACATTTTTGTAATTTTTTCCTCAGTTTTCTTTTCTTGACTCATTCCTATTTTCTGATGTCACACGTGTTGGCCTCCAGATGTCTTGGTTGCTCATTTATGACTTTTGCACCTGGATACTTTTGTGGACACACACACACACACACACACACACACACACACACACACACACACACACACAGGAAGACGTACTCTTCGAGTTATGACTAACCAGCTTTTACCACATCAGCCAGGAGAACACCGTTATTTTTGGGGGGGATTTTTGGAACGAGCTCCAGTTTTCGTGTAGTTTCGTTTCCGATCTTTGAGAGCTTGTGAACCAGTTTGATCTGTGCTGGGTCATTCTGAGACGCCCGGAGTGAGCTTGTGAAACAGTTTGATCTGTGCTGGGTCATTCTGAGACGCCCAGAGTGAGCTTGTGAAACAGTTTGATCTGTGCTGGGTCATTCTGAGACGCCCGGAGTGAGTCAGAGGTGGTAGCAACAGCACATCGTTCCTTTGGCTTTGAGTCTCACACAAGTGGTTTTACGTGGTTGACTTTGACTGGCGGTGGTGAGCTGAAATGTTTAGGGAGTCTCTAGGATGCTGCTGTGATGAATGTCTCCAAATGGAATCCTTTCATCACCTCCCAACCCTGTTTACTTTGCTGAAAGAACATTAATTAGGAGGATAAAAAGTAAAAAAAAAATAAAAGAAAAACAGCAACATTCTTGTATCATTTCATAATTCTTTCCCCTCTTTTTTTTTTAGGAGGATTTGTTTGCAGGATTTGGAACAATCAGTGAACACAGAATAATACACAGTCCACCAACGAGCTCAGCCACAGGTACAGTCTAACGTTTGGGGTTTGTACTATACATTAGCTCAGCCACAGGTTCAGTCTAACGTCTGGGGTTTGTACTGTACACAAGTTCAGCCACAGGTTCAGTCTAACGTCTGGGGTTTGTACTATACATTAGCTCAGCCACAGGTACAGTCTAACGTCTGGGGTTTGTATTGGACCATCACTAGCCACACTACTAACAGCCGACTGGAGACACTGTTAAGGCTCTGGGGTTTGGGGAGCGAGAAACCGGAGCCTTAAACCTGATTGAAGATCTCTCTCCCTCTCTTCTTCTTCTTCTTTCCTTTTGTGTCGTTGGTCCTCCTCCTCAGGTCCTCCTACACAGGAGAAGAAGAAGCCACGCGGACGCCCTCCCCGGGCTCTCACCACCCAGAGGGCTTCTCCATCGGGGGGCCTCCCCTCCCCGTCCTCCTCCCCCGTCTCAGAGGGCCCCGAGCGGGACAAAGTCAAAAGGCTCCCTGGGAGGCCCCCAGGCTCAGGGGAGAAGAAGCGAGGTCGGCCTCCTCTGTCCAGCACCCAGAGAGGAGTCTGGCAGTCCACCACGGGCGGCCATGATGGCTCGGCGGACGACGGGAGGCCGGGCTCTGTTGGGGCCTGGTTGCCGGGTGACGAGGACAGAGACAGGAAGTCGGCCAAGAGGACGCCGCTGGGCTCCGTACAGACGCAGCAGGACAGCGAGGACCAGCGGAGCGACGGCACCAAGGTGACCAAACTGAAGAGGCTGAAGGAGGTGAAGCTCAGCCCGCTGAAGTCGCGCCTCAACGCCATGGCCAGGAAGGCGGCGCCGGTGCCCGGTGTGCCGCGACGGAGACGAGGGCGGCCGCCGTCTGCAGAGAGACTCAAAGCCGCCGCCGCCGCCATCGCTGCTGCCCAGGGCTCGTGTGCGGCGGGCGGGGGGGCCGACCCTACAGAGGAGATGGGGAAAGCCTTCAGGGTGCTCAGAGACTCAGAGACACACACTCCCCAGTGCAACAGGGAGGCAGAGGGACCTGAGCTCCCCTCTCATCCCCCCTCCTCCTCATCCTCCTCACCTTCCTCCAAGCTGGGCCGCCCGCTGGGCCTGAGACAGAGTCCCCGACACGTCAAGCCGGTCCGCCTGCTCCCGCCCTCCAAACGCAGCGACGCTGCCGTCGCCAAGCAGCTGCTGCAGCGTGCCAAGAAAGGAGTACAGAAGAAGAAGAAGGACCTGCTGGAGAAGAAGATGGAGGCGGTGGCGGTGGGGGCGGGGGGCGGCGTGGTGGCCATGGAGGCGGGGGTCCGGAGGCGGAGACGCACCCAGCTGAAGAACATCCGTCAGTTCATTATGCCGGTGGTGAGCACAGTGTCCCGCCGCGTCATCAAGACCCCCAAGCGCTTCATCGAGGAGGAGGGCAGCTTCAGCCCGCCCCCGCCCCACGTCAAGGTGGCCCGCTTAGAGGCTCCGCTTCTGGGCTCAGCCGCCTCGCAGACGCCCCCGCCTTCCTCCTCCTCCTCTTCCTCCCCCGCCACGGGCTCGGTCTCCACAGCGGCAGGCGTCTCAGGCGGAGGGACCAGCATACCCATGGACTCTCTTCCTCCTCCTCCTCCTCCTCTTCCTCCGCCTGCCCCTGTCCCCTCCCCCTCCCCTAGCGTAACGAGCCCTCCTGGCACCTCGGCTGGTCTGCTGAACAACAACAGCAGCAGCGCTGGCGGCAGCATCGCGGCGGGCGCCACCAACGGGCGTTTCAGCAGCAGCGCGGCCTCCTGCGCCTCCAGCGCCCTCTCCCAGCACTCCTCCCAGCTCTCCTCAGCAGAGTCCTCCCGCTCCAGCAGCCCCAGCCTGGACGACTCCTCATGCGACTCCCAGGCTTCAGAGGCCACGCAGGCCCTGTCGGAGCCTGAGGAACAGTCTGAGGACCAGGGGGCCGGGGAGGCCGAGCTCTTGCACCCCTCACGGCCGCCCTCGCCCCCCTCGGAGCCCGAGCAGGCCCTGCTGGTGGAGAGGGGTGTGCGGGGCCGTCGGGGTTTAGGTAGGGGGGGTCTGGGACACAGAGGGAGGGGCCGCCTGGCCTCAGCAGCTAAGAAAGCCATCATCAGCCCGGCTACAGGAGTCCTAATGTCCTCCTCCGCCCTGGCTGCCTCCCAGCAGGCCTCCTCCACCGCCTCCTCTTCCTCCTCTCCACCTCCTCCTCCTCTCCTCAGCCCTCCTCAGCCACCCCAGTCCTCCATGTCCGTGTCCTCCTCCAACGCGGCGGCCGTGGGGAGCGAGCAGCAGCTTCACCCCCAGTCGCCCTGGCTCCTCCCCCACCCTCTCCCCACCTTCCTGACAGGGCTGTCCTCCTCCTCTTCCTCCTCGGCAGGGAGCCTCCTGGACAAACGGAGCCGCTCCATCCTGAGGGAGCCCACCTTCCGCTGGACCTCACTGTCCCGCACTGAGCAGCAGTACTTCTCCTCGGCCAAGTACGCCAAGGAGGGCCTGATCAGAAAGCCTGTGTTCGACAACTTCCGCCCCCCTCCTCTGACTGCCCGGGACGTGGGGCTGATGCCCCAGGGAGGAGGAGGAGGAGGAGGAGGAGGAGGAGGAGGAGGAGGAGGGGGGGGTGGGGCTGGAGGAGGAGGAGCTGCCTCTGGGTTCCCGGCGCAGAGTGGTGGTGGGTCGGGGACAGGAAGCCGGCTGTTCTCTCCCGTTCTCCACCATCACGGCCACCACCAGCACCCCTCCTCTTCCTCGTCCTCCTCTTCGCGCTTCGAGGCGGCGGCTGCGGCGTCGGGGGGGCACCACCACCAGAAGCGTAGCCCTCTCCTCCGCGCGCCGCGCTTCACCCCCAGTGAAGCCCACTCGCGGATCTTTGAGTCTGTCACGCTGCACTCTTCATCAGGCAGCAGCCCCGGCTCACTGTCTCCTCTCCAGGCCCCCGTCTCCTCCTCCTCCTCCTCGGCCCGGAGCTTCCACCGCCGCCACCGGAGGCCCGCCCTGGCCGCCCTGCTCCGCCGCCAGGCCCGCTCGCCCTCCCACTCCATGACCCGCCGCAGCAGCCACCCCGGGCCCCCGTTAACGGGACGGAGAGTCTCCTCTGAGCGGGCGGGGGGGACCAGGGGCCTGGTGTCCCTGCCTGTTGGGGTGTCAGCCAGCCCGCTAGCCACCAGTGCCTTAACCCCCCCGGCGGCAGCGGCGGCTGCTTTCTCCTTCTCCAGCAGCGCAGGCCTCAGCCTGGCCTCCCACAGCCACACTGCCCCCGATGGCCGGAGGACCACCGCCAACCCTGCCTCCTCTTCCACCACCTCCTCCTCTTCCTCCGCCTCCTCCCAGCTCTTCTCTCTGTTTACTCCGGGCGGCCATGAGGAGGCGGGGCGAGGCGCCGGTAAAGGAGGGTGGGAGCGGAGCGAGACCCGGGACAGGGAGACGGAGAGAAGCCGAGAGCGAGAGAAGGAGAACAAGAGGGACGGGAGGAAGGAGTGGGAGAGGAAGGTGAAGGGGTGCACGCCCGAGGCCTCGCCCAACGCCTCCTCCAGCAGGGACACTGAAGACCCTCTGACCTCCCTCGCTCTGAAGAAGACCCCCGGGAGGAAGAAGACCACCACCGTCAACTCCACTCCGGAGGCTCCTCCCCCTTCAGACAGGGGCGCGCTCCATTCCACAGCTCCTCCGTCCCTGGCGAAGGGGCGTCTGTCCAAGAAAGGCAAGCCCTCAGAGAAAGGAGCGGAGGTGGAGCTGGTGGAGAAGGAGAGGGAGAAACCAAGTGCCCCTGCCCAGCCTTCGGCAGTCCTTCCTGGGCAACAGGCGAGCAGGCAGGCCCCTGTCCCGTCGCTGGGAACCATGCTGGCCCAAGCAGAGAGGCAAACCACGGAGGACAAGAAGATGGCTGGTCTGCTGAAGAAAGCTAAGGACCAGCTCTTCAAGATCAAGAGCAAGACGCTCAAATCCCCAGACCAGCCCAAAGTACAGGTGGGTTTGACCTACCCTAACCCTAACCTAGCACTCTCTCTCACACCCACACACACATACACACACAGTGTTCCTCTCCTCCTCTGTCCCCGCATACCAATATTTATAAGCTGGTAAAGGATGTTATCGTTTATGTTTCTAAACAAAAATGTGATAATATTCAGTGTAATCTTCTCAAAGTATTTTTTTTGGCTTTCATGCAAATAGCCTTTTTGACATGATTGTGGCTATATGGCTCTAAATACAGCACGCCGTGTTTTGGAGTCAAAGTGAAACCCGAGCATTGGAAAGTCCCTCAAAGAGGGTTGTTTGAGGGGAATTCAGCCCGGCCTTATGAATAATGTAGAGAGGAGAGTAGGCAGGAGCCCTGCTCAGGGTGCTCAGCTGTCAATAACCTCTACGGAGGAGACATGCACCACCACGGCCTGGGGAATGTTTGGGATTAGATCTGCAACGTTTACAGTCAAGAACCGCAAAAATGGAGACGTCACAATAATTCAGAACCACATTGTCCTCCCATTAGAATATTTTAACACAATGTTATAATGTTAGACGTAGATGTTTTACTTAACATTGACAATCAAATCCTGAGGACAACTTATATTAAACATGTGAGACGTCATTGCTCACCGTTAAGCCTTCTGGAAGTGTCGTGGGCTCAAATGAACCAAACATCTGGGATGGAGGGTGCCCACTTGAAAAGCACTAATGACATCTCTGCTCTCAACCACAGTCCAATCTAAAATATTAGCTTTTGAAGTGCTCATCTTGCAGTATGGCATAATGGATATTATAACATCCTATCCCGTGTATATTAACATGTCACACATGTACTGTCTGTATTTCTATTGGTTTCATAGCATGTTTCTTTTATTAGCCGTTTGAAGTATGTTGCTCTGTAGTTTGAAGTAGCACTAGTGTGTGTTCCTTAATGTATGAAACAGCTTTAATGCTTAGCCCTCTGTGGCTCACCAGTGTTCCCTGTTTAAGAGGAGAACTGCGTCAGCTCTGTAGTGCCCCTTGCCTTCGGACGTGAGGGGTTCACTTTGAGAAGGTGCCATGTTCCCTTCAGTCTTTTGTTTGACCGTCGTGTGTGTGTGTGTTATCAGGCTCAGGAGAGCGACTCGTCCGAAGCGTCAGTCCGTGGGCCGCGAATCAAGCACGTGTGTCGCCGTGCGGCCGTGGCCCTCGGCAACCGTAACCGGGCGGTGTTCCCTGACGACATGCCCACCCTCAGTGCCTTGCCATGGGAGGAGAGAGAAAAGATCCTGTCTTCCATGGGAAACGATGGTACGAAGAAAGGAAGGGAAATGTCCAAACTTCTTTGTCATATTTCAGAAACGGACACGATTGCAACCAGGGGCTTTGTGTGATGTAAACCAATACACTGTTCCTCTTTGTATGTTTCTCTTTTATTGGCTTGATGGTTTACATTTTCTCTAAATCTTCCCAGTATTTTTAATTTTGACCCTGGTTCCACTCTTCACAATATCAGTATGTTTTCATGAATTTATTTGTATTTGTGGTTTACAGTAGAAGTTCATGCCAAATTCAAGAACGTATTATTATTAGACTGCTTATAATTTTTCTCATTTTTAATCAAATCTGTTGTCCCTCCTCCCCTCCTGTAGATAAATCGTCAGTGGCTGGTTCGGAGGAGGCGGAGCCCCAGTCTCCTCCAATCAAACCTGTGACACGTCACAAGACCATTCAGGAGGCCCCGCCCAGAAAGGGGCGTCGGTCACGGCGCTGTGGACAGTGTCCTGGTTGCCAGGTGCCAGAGGACTGTGGCGTGTGCACCAACTGTCTGGACAAGCCCAAGTTTGGCGGGCGCAACATCAAGAAACAGTGTTGCAAGTGAGTCAACGTGCGGTTGGGAGATTTATTATAATTGTTTTGATATTTATATATACTTTTTTAAATGTAATATTGGATTGGTGTAGGTTGAATGGAGTGTGTGTTTCAATTTGATCGAATTACTAGATGCATGTGTTGTTTTTTTGTTCACAGAGTTAGAAAGTGCCAGAACTTGCAGTGGATGCCTTCCAAGATGTTTCCCCCGAAGCAAGTCAAAGGTTAGTATCTCCCTGAACCTCCACTCCTACAACGTGTCTCCATGGGAACCACAGCCGTCAGCGTTACCAACATGTTTTTTTTAATTCCTCAGGCAAGAAAGACAAGAAGAAAAACAAGCTGTCTGAGAAGAAAGAGGGGCTCCACCCTGGCAAGGGCCCCATCCCTGAGCCGGGCGTCAAATCCAGCGCTCCCCAACTCAGGGACGAGACGCAGCGCAAGAAGGGCGACACCCCTTCTCCCAAACCCGGCGAGGAGGAGAAGCAGCAGCAGCAGCAGCAGCAGCAGCAGTTGGCCCCAGCCTCCACACCCTCTCCTTCCCCAGACCAGCCCTCTGAAGCCCCTAACTCCACGTCGACCCATGGCCTCTCTCCAGCCCAGACCCTGGACTCCAAACAGGCCCCGTCGCTAGGCAACAAGAAGGGGAACAAACCTCAACAACCGACCCCTCCATCTTCCTCCTCCTCTTCCTCTTCCTCATCTTCCTCTTCCTCGTCTTCTTCGTCCTCCTCTTCCTCCTCCTCTTCCTCTCCGGCGCAGAGCTCGCCATCCACTCCGACGCAGACACAGCAAACGTCTCAGGCGCAGCAACAGCAGCGACCGCCCACCAATCAGGCGGCGCCAAAGAAAGAGGCTCCACCCAAGGTCCCTCCCACTGAGCCCAAGAGGAAAGCCCCCCAGCAACCGTCGTCACAACAGAGTCTGGCCACGCCCACACAGGAAATAGGTCAGTCTAGTGCCACATTCTAATAGTCCAACAATATTTATTGGACATTTTTTCAGACATCCCCTGCCAATCTCTAAAAGGTAGGTAAAAAATGGGTAATCAAGAGCAAAGTTTCATGTGCATCATTTTCACTCTCTTTTGAGTGGAAGCACAAGGAGTCCGTTTTAAACTATGAAACTAAATTCCTAACACCGTTTTCTCTCTCTGTCTCTCTCCAGCACCGGAGCAGCAGCAGAAGGCCTCGCCTCACTCCCTGCCTCCAGCGTCGAAACACAAACCTAAAGACAAGGTAGGAAGAATGTGGACACTTCAGACCTTTGTAATGTCTTCCTTTGCTTTGACACACACACACACACACACACACACACACACTGCTGCTTTAGAATGGAGGCAGAGACTGCTTCCATGGCAACTTGGGCCCGTTCAGCCATAGGGATGCTCTTTCAGTTGACTTTCTTTGACAGACAAAGGACATCTGGTGCTTGTGTCTGTTTGAGTTCACTTGAAGAGGCAGCCCATTTCTCTAAACGTTATCTCACCTTTCACTCTCTTCTTTTTTTTACTCCCGACGATTTCATTTCACTCCTCTCTCTTTGTCCTCTGTTTTTCCTGCTTTTTTGTCTTTCTATCTCATCTCTTTCCTGTCATCTCTTTTTCTTTCTGCCCCCTCTTTCTCCTTTTCTCCTCTCCTCTCTCCTTTTCTCCTCTCCTTTTCTATTCTCTTCTCCTTGTCCTTCTCTTTCCTCTGCTCTCTATCGCCCCCTACCTGTAGCAGCAGCAGCAGCAGGAGCGTGCGCTAGCCCCCAAGGCCCCCCAGAGCATCAGTAGTTGTTTAAACTGGCAGAGCACTCCCTCGACCGGGGGCCCCGCTAAGCCCCGAGCGCCCTGCGATGGAGTGCATCGTATCCACGTGGACTTCCAGAGGGAGCGCCCCAACGTGGACAAGGCCTGGGAGAGGGGAGGCCTCAGCCTGGTCACCTCCTCACCAGTCTCCCCTAGCAGGGTGCTGTGCTTCCTGTGTGCTAGCAGCGGAGACCTGGAGGTGAGCTGGGGGGTGGGGGGGGGGGTCAGTTAGACCTGGAGGTGAGCTGGGGGGGGTTCAGTTAGACCTGGAGTTGAGCTGGGGGGAGGGGGGGGGTTCAGTTAGACCTGGAGGTGAGGGAGGAGCAGAGAGAGAGAGGTAGAGAGAGAGAAAGAGGTTCAGTTAGAATGAGCGGTAGAGGGAGCGGGAGATGAGAGGATGGGAGGAAGAGAGAGAGGGAGGGAGAGAGAGGTTAAGTTAGAATGAGTGGGACAGTCTGCGGGAGGGAGCGTGAGGGAGATGGGAGGTGGAGGGAGGATGGGAGAGAGAGAGCAATAGAAAGAGAGGTAGAGGTAGAGAGAGGTTAAGTTAAAGTGAGCGGGACAGTGCAGGAGAAACGGAATGAGAGGGAGATGGGAGGATGAGAATGAGAGAGAGATGTATAGAGAGAGAGAGAACTCCTGTACACATTACAGGACAATATAAAAGGAAATCAACAGCAAACTGATTGAGACCCACAGTCTTTACCCTCTCTGTGTTAATCTCCCACAGTCACTCTGGTGGTGGTTTATCAGCCCATTAAAGCTGTTCAGAGGTCTGCAGTAATGTGTTCAGTGTCCTCAGAGCTCCTGTTAAACACACACACACCTAGGAGTGTCTGCCCAAAAACTCACTCACTCTCTCGATCTGCTTCTTTTATCCTCCACATTCTCTCTTCTTTTCTCTCTTTCACTCTTTTTTAAATTTGCTCTCTCTCTCTCTCTCTCTCTCTCTCTCTCTCTCTCTCTCTCTCTCTGTGTGTGTTATTGACTCTGTCTATCTCTCTGTTTCTTATTTGCTCTCTCTGTTTTCCTTTTTTTTCTATTTTTTTTTCTTCTCAATCTCTCTTTCTTTCTCCTCTATCTTGCTCTCCGTCATCCTCCGTCTCTCCGTCCTGCTCTCAGTTTGTGTTCTGCCAGGTGTGCTGTGAGCCCTTCCACCTGTTCTGCCTGGGCGAGGCAGAGCGCCCCCTGTTGAACCAGTGGGAGAACTGGTGCTGCCGACGCTGTCGCTTCTGCCAGGCCTGTGGGCGCCAGCACCACCACACTAAAGTAAGTCCACCCTGACTGTATACGGGCTAGCTTATAACCAGCAGCACCACACTAAAGTAAGTCCACCCTGACTGTATACGGGCTAGCTTATAACCAGCA
>JAVQIZ010141154.1:0-50493 GCA_036023535.2 Galaxias brevipinnis | reverse complement strand
CAAGACTCAGTATTGTGTTGGTATTTTTTGTGGGTGGCGAGAGAGAGAGAGAGAGAGAGAGAGAGAGAGAGAGAGAGAGAGAGAGAGAGAGAGAGAGAGAGAGAGAGAGGGAGTTGAGTACAAAACCCTGTAGGCTGAGGTAGAGAGAGAGAGCTGCAGCACTCTGTGGAAGGTCATCTCTTGACCTCTCAAACTGAATCTTTCTGATTGCCTAATGGTTTCTGTTAATGGCTCATCATAGTTTTGGACTTGTCTAATGTTGAAATGATTGTGTTGTTTTTTTTTTAAGTAAAAGAAGAACAGGAGGGTCCATAGAAAAAATACTGTCTATTAGGATAGGATAAAATGAATGCAAGTGATTTGGGAAAAATTAGGGGATTTAATAGGATGAGGATAATTTAGTCTTAAAGCAATATTCATGAAGTCCTGGTACTTTTTCGGATAATGTTTCCGAGCTGGCTCATCGACAATAATGACACTAAGAGAACTTAATGAGATTTTAAGTGACCCACAGATGAAACTGGACAGGATTTCAGCTTTCATTTACTGTAAAACATGACAAAGACGGGCCCTGGTAAAGAGAAGCTTTCACAGCCTAATGATCCTGCGAGCTACATAAGTAAATAGCGAAATTACCTACTGGGCCCTAGACAAATCACACAATATTGCTGCCGCCATAAGCTCACAGCAGCCAAGCTGTCCCTGAGGACTGTTGAGTAATGATTATGAAAATTGGCCTAATTGTCTCGAATACCATACTGTCCTAAAAGGTTCACTAGTCCACAAACAAATTGGTTAAGGTTGTCCTGGGAGGCCTTCCTGTAAAAATCACACCTCTGTAACTGCAATTCATATGGAGGGACATTGATGAAACGCAGTCCCTAGGCACACGGCATGTGCTTTAAATAGACGGAAAACCTAAAGGCAACATGTGCCTGCCAGGTGCGCTTACTGATATATTGCAAAGAATCTGCTTTACTGCAGACTAATCTTTACCCCTGTGAAGCCCATCATTTTCTAGCCTTTGACACAAGCCAACTGGCTGAGGAAAAATGGCTTACATGTAATGTTTGGAGGCAGTCGCCTAATGTCAGGGACTACAGATGAGGATCTTTGTGCAGAGCCCTAAAGACAGATGTCTGCAGACCGTCACGTTCAGGAGCCTGCTGGGCACGCGGGACAGTGAGGAAATAAACCTTCAACTTTCACATGCAGCACTTCTTGCAGCATTTCTTCGTGCTGTGGACTCCCCAGTTCCTGCCTTTTCACTTCCTCTCGCTATAAATATATTCAACACCCCTTTCGATCCCAACAAATATATCCCTTAGGTGTCAGTGGAGATCTTTGTTTAAAACCTTTATTCAAAACAGCTTTCTCCAACCCATGAACAAAAGAACCATGCGAACACACCTTTCTCCATGCGGTAAAAATGCTACCATAGTTCTAGTTTCCCACAGATCAAATGTGTTTTTAGTTGCTTTTTTACTACAGTCCACGCTGTCACTACTGTGGTTTTATTTTCCTATTGAGCTGTGAACTGATGGGACCATGGCTAATCTATAGTTTATTAACTTGAAGGAAAAAAGAAGAACCTGGCAAACAGAAGGATCATCTGCCCAGAGAAGGGTCACCACAAATCTTCAGGCCAACACTTTCATTGCTCCCAAGGCGCCCATCAAACTCCTACACTCTTTTCAGGTAATCACGCTCGTTACATGAGAACGGTGAGCTTAGTCACAGACATAACTTTCCTACACACAAATATACACCATTGCATTACCAACACCCACCAAAGCGCAAGTTTAGTTTTTGTGTTTTAACAAAAATTCTATTTGGAAACACTTTACATAGATTGGCTGATCTCAATGGAGAGTAAGGTAGGTTCTATACTACTTTACAAAATTCAAGTGCTCCAGGATGATTTTGGGTGTCAGTCATTCTTAGTCTTGATATACTATAAAGACCTGTATTCTTAATTCTTACTTTCTTATAGTTTACCATGTTTCATTTACTGTCAACACAATGTTGATCTTATTTCCAGTATAATTTCAAAGACCAATCTTTAGGGTCAAATACAGTCCATGCGCTGAAATATGTCTGGAGATCTCCACCACCAACCAACAACACTCCCAGCTGGGAGCCTCCTTAAATGGGGCCTTAATGACAGACTGCAATATCATCTCTCTGCAGTTTATCAGGTCTGTATTCTCCATGCTTCTGATAGTTCCCTTCTACTTGACTCCCAACTTCCTCTGTGTCACTGAGGTCAGACACCCCCTTGGGTGTCTGTCAGCCCATGTATGTGCCGTCCCTGAGTCAAAGCTAGGGTACAACACCAGGGGAGAAGTCATTCAGAGGCCTTGCATCTCTGGACTGACACTAAATTATTGAGCTGCAATGGAACCGCAGCTACCGACTCTGCAATCACCTCTCTGCCAGCCAGGGCCCAAAGGCAAACCATTGAATCTATTGAAGAAAAAAAAAGCTCTCTTCAAAGGCAGAGAATTATTTTTGCTGCTTTGCTATGATTTTTGAGAGCACCTGCACCTCTGGGCAGTGAAGGTAAAGTCAGAATGGGAGTAGGAGGTGACTAGACGTGTCGTGTTGACAACTTTATTGAAGTAACACTCAAGGCCAAGTCCAAGTGGTTTACTGTAAGTAATGGGAATTGAATAGAATTCAATACAAATCTGGTCCAGCGAAAGTGGAAAGTAGCTTATAGGATTAGAATGTTTTAATTTGTAAAAAAAAAATTAAATAAGCAACACGGTGAATCTGTATACCACCTTCAAGGTACAGGCCATTCTAAACAACTTTATAAAAAACTTGGGAAAAAAAACATAATTTGCCAAACAATTTTCAAGAGAGTAATGGATTGCGTTTGAGCTGTAGACTTTGGCACAGGCATATTTATATCACGCTTTCCACAGGGAGTAGGGGCCTCCAAGGGCACCTTTACTCTTTCAATCAGCGACGGCGAGATGTTTCTGATAATCAGAATAGCATGTTATCAGATGAAACCCAGTGATTCAGATCTAATCAGCCGAGTGTGGTCTTTTCTCCCTCGTCTGACACACAGCGCGACGAAGGAGGTCAGATGATTCAGATGGCCTGTCACCGTTTCCCCCACTGTTTTGCCCAATCTCCCATGAGAAAAATGCATCCTCACATGAATTCACCCATAGAAACTTTAAAGATTAATGTGACTACTGCAGAGAGAGACAGATTGCCCCGGCAACGTCCCCCACCACATTCTACATGGCGGTTTGCATTCGCATAATTTCAATCATATTTGTTGTCGGCGGCTTACGGCAGAGACGGAGGTAATAACATTTGAGGAATGGGGGGAAATTCCCTGTGTGGCCAAATGTAATTTACAGACTCAAGCCCATGCAGACAACAGACAACCCATCTCCCCCTCCCCACTCTCACCTGGGGACGGGCAAACTCCTTAATCCTTTAGCCTCATCAGTCACTCTGTCTGAAAGATTTCAAAACACTTCTGCGTCATCCCTCACACCTTTGTCTTCTGTGGAGAAGACTCCCACTATTAATCACACTGTGTTTCAATTTTGTGAGAGCTTTCTTGATTGACAGCATTTTAAATGCATGCCATTGAATCCCTTCAGACAAATGCTGCTTTCGTATAAGTTGTCGGTCGGAACCACCATCATATTGCTGTAATATGTGAAGGATTTACTTATTTTACTTCAATTACCTCTTGCTGCAAAGTCCATGGTAGCACTTGCTACAATTGGACTTACTAAGCCAATGAATTGGCATTTGGCATTTTGACATAAAACAACTGTTTGTATGCATAGTGATATTCCTCTCTGCTATTGCTTTATATCATCATCTTTCAAGGTATCAATTTACTTCGTGACTTGGATCCAGCAACTGGGCACAACACCAACTTCTGGGCTTAATACTCAAAGTAGCCCAGATCTATACTGACAAAGGTGGCCAGTTTAGATAAGCTGTGTTATATATTTAATATTGATAACAACTAACGTGTACACTTCTAACAGTTTATATATGGCCTCTGTCACTTACAGTGATAGAACTGAAAAAGGACACACACACCACATTTAACAATGAAGGGATCCAATGTGTGAAACTCTACACTAGCTAGCAACAATAACAAAGGTATGTGAACAGCTCCACTTTTAAACAGACCTGTAGATTGACAGTTACGTAGCGAAAGATCTTCAAAAGAGAGGGATCCTTATTCCTATGTAACGACTGCTAGGAGGACAAATGTCTACCTTACACTTTTAAAAGGGCACTGATTGTGTTTTCCTTAGGGGGGAATTCTTTTGTAAGATGTGGCCAGAACAGGATATGATGCAACTGCCAAATATATCATGGTAACACCTTTTCCTTTTAACGAGAATCCATAGCTGTTTCATCTCACCATACATTAAGCCTTAAGGATGACATTGAGCTTTGTTTGAAAGCAGTAGGAGCAGTGTTATTTTCCAACGTGGGCGACACCTTGAGCTTGCTGTCTTGGTAAATAAGTGACTGCTGGCTCTTCTAATCCGCCCTGTGTGGGTAAGGAGTCCAGCGGGCGTGCAGAAATGCTGACAAGAGCGTGTGAAATCCCTTGACAACTTATTTTAGGCGGCCTGAAAAACCCTGGTGGAGCCCGCAGAGGGCCAGAGCGCCAGGCCCCCCGGGGGCAGAGGGCCTGTTGACGGGGCCCCGGTGGCAGCTGAGGCGTCCACATTTCCAGACACAGTCAACTCGCCGGCATTATCTCTCTCTATAGACACTCAGCCCGGGCTCTCTCTCAGAGCAATCAGAGGATTAAAATAATTGGGTGTAGAGTGAAACACTACCCTGTAAGAGAGTGGGAAGGGCGTGCTGCGTCTAATTAGGAGATACTAGATGAGATCCTGCATACATTCCGGGCGAACGCTAGCACATACTTGCCGGCGTGGACAAACGCGCTCACACACATGCACACACCACTTGTTTCGGGTCCTGGAGACACCCACATGATGTGCAAGAGCAGAGCCACATGATCTCTGATTAATTGTCATTAATTTGACGTCGGTCTGGACTGATCTCCAGCATGCCACACCATTCAGCAAGTGAGCGGGGTTTCTGCTCGCTCATATGTTTGGCCAAAGTAATTAAAATTGCTTCATATGGTGTGGCTTTAATTCCTGCCGGTTTTCCCCCAACATCAAACACCAGTGAATTTCAATGGCGTGCAGCGGGTAGGGACATCCCCATGGTGAATCTACAGCCGCCATCAACACTAATCTGAGTCATGTCCATAACAATCTTGTGCAAAGAGCGTAAATAAAAAAGTAAATAAATGGAGCGAGATGTGTAAGGCTTATGATTAAGTATCTGTTAAGTACTAAGTATCTACTTAGGGTAGATATTCTACATAGAGATAAAATAAACAATAATACGTCCTCTATCCCATGCAAATGCTTTTAAACATACACATGGCCATTTCATATTTAAATTAATAAAAATGTTATTGGTAAAAAAAAACAAAGGGGGATGATTGTGTGATGTGTTCCTCCTCTGCTCTCTCAATGTCCAGTGGTACACCACAACGGTTTCTCCCACACAAACATGCAAATCATAAAATGCGTGTCTGGTTTTGAATTAATTTTTAACACCCAGCGACAGTGTGGAGTTATGTATATAGGCTAGCTGTTGCTATAGGATGTTGACGTCTTATTTAGTTTCCTATAGTGTAGGCTTCCCATAGTCTTTATGCAACCACAAAAATAAACTGTCTTATATAACCACTTTTACTGCACGATTAAGACTGTGTATTCATGTATGTATCCCACTAAAGGGAAAAACAGCACCCATACAGTAGCATGCTGTCACAAAGCCACATACTGTTAGAATAGCCTGAATAACTCAAGAAAAGAGGCGGCTCAACTGTTCAACAAACAATCCCTCCCACCTCTTGAATAAGGTAGGCCTAGGGAGTAATTGCTCCTCTCCACTTCTCATTCAATCCCTGCCTGAGAGAGGAAGGCACCAGTAAATTAATTTACCCCATTTAACCATCAGATGTCAGCATCTAGCTGGCAGGAAGCATGGAGAGGAGGAGGCATTGTGTGGCAGTACCCCAGAGTAATAGTGCGGGGAGAAAGGGGGTCGGGAGCAGCCCACTCCACAATGGAGGGTCCTTCACTTGGCTGTGGTCCTGATGCTTCAGGGCTCACTGGTAATGGTTTCAGTGATAAAAAGAGGTTTGCTTTTGTTTGTCGTTGCTTTTCGTGTGCCAAAAGGCAAACAATGGCCGTACGATTTTCATGTAAAACATTACAGGAAATCTGTACGTGAATATAATGTATCAGTTGTATTCCTCTATTCAGCTGTGTTCTGCACACAGAATGGATAAACAGCCCATCAGTGTGACAGGGGCCCTAAAGATTTTCTATGACATCTCAGGCCACTAGTCTTCCTTTTCCAATCATGAGGAGTCCTGGGGGAAGGAGGTAATTGATTGGGCTGCTGATGGGCGATAAGATCTCGTTATGGCCATATGCATGGAGAGTCCATGCTCTCCTCTGTGCCCTTGATAAGTCTGGTTGGCATTATCAGCTCTTGGAGCCATCCACAGCGTGCAGGGCTTATCTTCAGTGACCTCACCGGCCAGGCATTAATCACCAACTGCAAAGAAAGAAATTAGCCTTCCAGCTATCTCCACACAATCTCTAAATGATTAACTCTCAGCCCACTCACTTCTGACACCGCGGCACAATATGATACCATTTCGACGAGAATACCTAAAACAGCGAAGAGACAGTGGCGAGATATTGAGTGCCTGGCTGGCTAAGCAGACACGGGCGCTTGATACAGCTTTGCACGCCATTGCAGAGAGGTTGCCGTTTATATGAGCAACACAATTAGGAACACATGGTAAAACCGTGCGTTTAGTATGGCATCTTCTTTATCCCGTTGTAAACTGTTTATGATACCAGTTCACCGACACTCCACTCCATGAATGAATTATGATACTGCTCATTATCAAGTTCTGTATGATTTCCTTACAGTTTATACAAATAGTTATTATGCAAATTGAAAGATGAAGCAATCATAACGGGGTCTGGATTGAGTCTGTGCTCCACTTAATTTGTATGGAACGCTTTAATTTTATCGGTGAGCCACAAAGAAAAAGGTGGATGTTTAGAACCAGGCAATTAAACCTCAGAAAGAAGGGGTTAGAAGAAGGGGAGGATGAAGAAATCAACGATGCCTTTTCAACTGGAATGGAAATGATGCCTTTGAAAGTGGCGTTCAAACGCCTTCCTACCCGCCCAACCGAGCAGAGGAAGAGTGATTATTTAACATCGACGACCCATCCCTCCGGTGAGCTCATTTACTGCCTCCCTCTCTGTCTCCCAGGGCCAAGGCTCTCAGCGGGAGCTTGTCCTGGGCACCGCTTGGCTCTTGGCTGGACACAGACGTGCATGATGGATGCTTAAAGATGTGACCCCATGACCGGTGAGCCACAGGCAAACAACATTGTGTAAAGTTCTCTGCCAAGTGGAATATTGATTTCATGTTCCATGCACTTTCGATACTCTTTTCCTTCCCCTGTCTTATGTCGAAGGGAATGTAATAGATATCGTTGCACACTTTAAACTGTTGCTAAGGAGACAAGACGGTGGGTTTGTTAGAGTATTAGCCAAACAATGCAAATGGTAGACTCCCACACACATCTGTTGCCCGAAGAAAATATGGTGAAGTGATTTCTCACAAACATACAGCGGGGATGCAGAGAAATATGAAATAACCAAACGCTTGCCTTTGAGGATCTTATGCCCTTAAGCTCTGTTGCCATAAATGGCAAGTGGAAAAAACATATAACGGAACATTTTTATCAGCGTGGAAAGCCTACGTCTGTATTGATTTGCCTCTTCTTGCCACGAACAACCCTACTTTCGCTCTGAAGTATCAATTAAATATCATTCACAATCAGTACAAACTAAGTGGCTCAAGGAAGGAAATGAAACGCGTCATAAGCCCTTGTACCTGCTACAAGCACGCCATTGAAACGTTTGAGAGGTGGGAATTTTGTATTGAAAGATGGAGAAGCAGCAAAGAATCTGAATATTTTCCTCACAGAATTCTGTGAATATTTCATGCACATACCATGAACAATACATGTATTTTTTTTGTAAAGAAATCGATATTGATATTGGTAGCGCACAACCACCATGCTGTCTGCTGTGGAGAGTACACTTTCGGTGGAAGGCATTGTGTTTGCCAAAGAAAGGATTGGGGGCCTTTCCAGTATTTCCATAGTCTGTCCAAACATTTGCCCGGGCCCTGGAGCTACACATAGTGGAGGTGGGTGTACGGCAAAGACGGCAGAAAAGAAGAGAGAGGGGTGGGGGGTGGGGGGGGAGGGGGGTGGTGATGGTGGTGGGGGGCAGAGGCAGTGTTTGACTCTGCTGCTCAGTCACTGCACACATTCATCATGACCCAGCGTCTGTCTGGCTTCCCTGGAGATCAGGGGGAGGTGAACGCGGCAGCGTGCCAGCCTCCCTCACTGTCACGGCAGATGCCCTGAACTCTGGGTCCCCAGCAGGACCAGTGTCACAGAGACCTCCATCTCCATCCATCACCACCCGCTGGATCAACCAGCCGGCAGCCTCTCCAAACAGAGCCCTCTGTCGTCGGCAGAGAAAACGTGCCTGGAACTTCCTTCAAACAGAGGATGCTTGGTTATAATTCAGTCTCACGTCATCGTTGAGGATGGCCTGTCTATGGGATGCATAATACTCTACTGTTGGAAGCTGTCCATAAGACATTATCTCCACAGTTTGTAGGGCAGCAGGAACATTTATTAAGTCTATTTAGGACTATTGTCCCATTCAGTTCAGTCCAACTGACATCATGCCACTTGGAATTGCTCCAATTTGGCCCCCGAAAAGAAATTCCCAGACTTTAATGAATGTCAACAAGACGAGTTAGAATGACAGAGAAAGGTTACATATGTTTTTACACGCTGAAATGCATTTTTTCTTAACCAATACAAGAATGTTGGTGGTTATTACTTCGCATTGGTGGCCATTGCTTGGCTTTTAAAAAACAGCAAGGCCAGCGAAAGGGGTTTTCTTAGCTGTCCAATAACCTCAAAGTTTTAATGAAAAAGAGTTCAGTTCCTCCACTTCCCCCTTGTTCACCAGCCGTTTTTTTTCCGTCTCTAAATAGAAATGGATATATTAAGACTGGCAGTCTGTGCGTGTCGGGGGCCCGTGCCATAAACGCACTACTGGGGTGGGGAACAATCTAATGCCTCCAGTTTTACACGTTTGATTTACATGTATTGATTTGTCAGATCTAGGCCATTAATCAAGTGGAAGGCTGACCTTTCCTCCCCCCCACTCAGAGTTAGCTCTTCATTTACATGGCTGAACAGCGGCAGGGCACCACACCTCCACCTGCAGGCCTGCTCTCTGCCTGGGGGAAAAGCATGTGGAAACAGCCAGCCAGCTCCATATGCCATATGGCTACTCGACTTGCTTAACATCCGTCTTCACCCATTGACACGTGAACATATCGAAGGCTTTTTGGATAGCGGCATACTTTTCTATCTTAATAAAACAGTAGGAAACGCTGCGTTTTCCCTTCAGGATTTTACCGCGTGTCACCAGTATGACCTTTATACAATTGCGGCACGGAT
The DNA here is from genome assembly GCA_036023535.2 of Galaxias brevipinnis. NCBI lineage: Eukaryota > Metazoa > Chordata > Actinopteri > Galaxiiformes > Galaxiidae > Galaxias > Galaxias brevipinnis. Next base: position 40,817 of record JAVQIZ010141154.1, on the reverse strand, counting down.
TATAAGCAAACAAGCAGGCCTCCACGCTCATGTCAAACACAGCAGCAGTGCTGGGACCGTGGACATAATAAAGCACCGGGAGAACGATTGGTCCTCAAGTCTGTCTGAGTAATGGAACCATATGTTTTCTGACCCCACTCTGCTCAGATGTCCTCTGGTGCTTTTTCTCTCTCTCAGTTTCTCTCTGAGACTCGGAGATTTATTTCCACCTGTGCTGTAATAAGTGAGTTCTATTTCTTCTACTTCATTACTTTCCCCTTATGTGTGGGGTTGGAAGGAACAGTAGGCTCTCACGGGAAACCGATGCATCAATTCTTAAAACACCACCCTCCACAATAAAAGATTCATGCTGGCAACTTTCAACGTTATTTATCTAGTTTTCTGTTTTGCTTTGCCGCCGCCCTCCCCTCGCCACCCCCTCCTGCCTACAACTTTAATCTCGGCCAAGACTTTTAGAAATTGAGAAAATTGGAATGTTTTGTGTGAAATCCCAGCAATTTACTCAACGTGTCACCTCAGGGACTGGAGTCACAGAGGAGGCAGAGTGTAATTTCCCTCCTCTGTAATATAACTCACTCCCCCCTGCAGCCACATAAAAGGCAAGTGTTAAGCTATTCCATATGATCAATTAAAGATAATACAATCACCTTGGTGACATAAACAATTATTCCCATCAGACTCTGTTGCTCTCACTGCCTTTGGCCAGTAAAGTCCGGTGTCCTTGTACTCCACGGTGAAGAGAATCTATGCTATCTCGAGAAAGCATGATCTAATTTAAACAACACTCGATATTCTGAAGAAGAAACACCTGGGAATATGCTCTTTTTTGGATTCATTGGAACCCCAATTGTCGTAGGAGAGAATGGCAAACAGCCTCTCTCACCTATTCATGGGTCCAATTCATATGCCTCCTCTATCCAGATCTTACCTCCTCTTCAACTGAGAGCCCTCTTCTATCAAGAGCTTGCATTACTGGTGCTTCTCTACCTTCGAGATCCGCCTCTCTTTATTCCCTCTGTTCCTCCCTCTCTCTTTCTGTATTACCCCCGGTAGCCTCTTGCGTGCCTCCATCTTGTTTTTTTCCATACAAAGCGTCTTTTATCCGGCCTCTGTCTGGTGCCCACCTGTTGGCTCTGCTTTCCATCACTGTGCCTCCCGTCAGGAGACACCGGTGGCTCTGGCTGCCCCGTCGCTCCTTTGATCACTCATGTGACCGCCGGGAGAAATGCCCTTGCTAAGGGGAAAAGGGGGGGGGGGGAGCATTCCAACCAAACCCATATCCACAATGGAGGCGTGGGGAAATGTTGGAGTCCTCTTCAGGCTTTATCAAAACACCCAGCCGTCCACCTTGAGGTCACACTGTCTGCCCCAGCGAAACGGCCGGCCCCCTTCCAAAGAACGGCAGAGGCGCCTCGCGCATTACACATAACAATGGCTGGGAATGAGATAGGCAGATTGGGTGACCTGTTGTGCACAGTAACACTTCATTCTAAAGAGTTCTCCCGCTGAACGACTGGGCTGTGTGATGTCATTCGACGTCCATTGGTGGAGGTGCCATGACATGGAGTGTGATAGGAGGTGATTTGTGGACAGCTGGCACATAACCCCACGAAGCCTGGTGGGAATGGATGACACATGGTGCACTACAGTACATTTACTTCTCCACAAGTCATTGGCTTTAACAGGCCATGCTATATGGAATATCTAATAGAGAAGAAAATCACATCTCCCATTATTCACAATTTCATGGACATGATCGCTGCCAAATTATAGGAGCACTTTATAAGAAATCCACGCCTGGTCTGTTTCAAGTCTTCACTTTTTCATAGTCGTTAAACGCCTGAATTGGTAAAGTATTTTTATCAGCAGGCGAGTGGAAAATATCAGTACCGTCTCACTTCAAAAATTTAAGCTCGAGTTTTAAAAGCTCAAAGTATAAAACCATTAGCTCTTCTGATCACTGTTGAACTCTAAAATAATTTTGTACAGAAATGAAAGTGTCAAAACTCTATTTGGACCCAAATTAATTAAAAGTAACACAAAAAGAAGCTGCTGGGATTTTTCACTTTAGATTTTTTATCACGACGCAACAAACACTTGAGATTATTTTCTAAAGAAATAGTCTGGTCAATGTGACTCATGCCGTATCATCATCGCTTCCATAACAGTTAATTTACCAAAACCGCTACATACAGTAACATAACCAACATAATGTTACAGATAGAGTGTTTCACTATAGTTTTTGACTACAAAACAGATTCTACACTAAAATACAATTTATTTGAAATAACATGATCATCTGCTATTTATCACTTATTTTACTCCCCAAAACGTGTTGTTTGAGTGCTCTTACCAGAAGATAAGAGTTAAGGATTTCTTTCAGAACTTTGTGGGAGGTGATAGTGATAGTTAGCCAGAGTCAGCCTACGTTCTGTAACACACGAAGGTTTCCAATGGGAGAGTACATCTTCTCACCAAAAGACTCCTAACAGTGACATGACACGTCATCTCTTTCTCCACACTGCAAAAAAAAACTAAAAACGTTGCTAGTCAAAGGACGGAAACCTCAATATAAAACAAAAACCTCTGAGGCATTCTAAACCTCTCCTTTGTTATTCCCAAGTTTGTCTGAATCTTTCTCCTCAAAATGTCTATGAATTACTTCTTTATTGTTAATTCCCTCAGCCATAGGGTATCTGATGCAATTGCCTGGTCCAGAGTTGACCCAAACTGAATTATTCAGCTCCTTCAATGAGGTGACAAACAGGGAATGTCACATAACCAGGCAAGACTTCATCAGCGAAATGCTCTGCTTCCTTTCCACACAGCTCTACCCTCCCTCTGCTCCTCCTCCTTCTCTGAAGTAATTTCATACTCACCTCCTCCCAGACTCCCGTGAGTGAAGAGCTGGTTCTGGGCAGGCGGACGGAGGCCTGCCTGCCTGCTCCTTGGTGTAGGCCAACTGGCTGGGTGTCCCTTTGTCCTTGCTGGCTGTGGAGCCTCACGCCATCCATCTCTGTCACAGACCTGCATCTCAGGACCCCCCACTCCGGAGGACCTGTCTCAGAGGCACGTCGGTGCTAAATGGAGCCTTTACACAGTATTGACTGGCCCCACAAGCCTCTGCACCGGCCTGGCTGGGCAGAGCAGGAAACAGCCCATCATATTTCCTCCTTCCCAGGCCAGACTCCCGACACACCAGGCGAATCAGGAGATAATTACAAGGGATGGAGCACAGTATGATGGAGATTGGTGATCATCCGTTAAGAGGTTACAGAAGGTGGTTTTGCTAGAGGGATTGAAAGGATACGAATGATTGGACATAGCGGCCATAGTTGACTGTGACCGTTCCTAAAAGTGCTGAACCAGTGTCAAAATGCACTCTCTTTTTCATACAACCTTGATGTGATAAAGCACAATATCATGATGAGTTATGAGCGAGTGGAGAGTTAAAACAGATAGATGGATGATACGAATAAATAACACACTATACAAACAAATAGTATCCCTGCTAGTATTTCTCTGGTTTTGCAGAAATACAAAAGAAAATATAACTATTTTCGTCAAAGAATAGGATAAGGAATACTCAATAAATGGCTCCTGCGGTATTACTGCAGGCCTATTGAACATAATAAGCCACTTGAAGACAAAACTTTGCAAGAGCAGTTCAAAGCATGTGAATGATGCACCTGTGGTTATTAAATACAAAACAATTTTGTTAAATGTCCTTGGTGACCATATATAAAAACTATAGCATTTATTTTTCCTACTAAATGTTTGCTAATATTTTATGGCATTTCCAAGGTGTATTCCACAGAGATTGACCAAAACTTTTTGTGAAATTACAAAGTAAATGTAGAGTACTAATTACTGTAACTCATTTATGATTTTGATGTAATTCAGTTTTATGGCCGTTGAGGAATGAGTTAAAACAGGGTTGACTGATTTGGTAAAAGGTGACAATCAAAACACAAAAACAAACACTAAATCTTTGTGTATACAATATACAATATATAAAATATGTTTAGAATATTGCAACACATAGTCCCAATCCCAGTACATGCTTGTCACTGAAGGTAATACAGATTTTTGAAAGATCCAAAGAGATGTGACAATGTCAATGTACAGTACTGTTTACTGTGTTATGTTTTGATGCACTGTGGGCCATTTCTCTAAGCAATCAACACCATTTTTACTATTGGAAATATTGAATGTGTAATTATGATGCAATTTTTGTGCAATTTGGGCACAAAAGCCCTTGTCTAGTTCATGAATGGATCACCATATTTTGCAGGGAAATAATCTGAGTAATGAAAGCTTTATCCCATTAGGTGGAAAACTTGTGAGATTTGCAGACATATAGCTCTAATGGTTTAGGTTTAATGTTTTTTTTATGTGTTTCTTAAAAAGTTAAACAACTGATGTAGCGCCCCCATCAGTCCAAATGAGAGGGCATTACAGGGTATGTGTTTTAACATTATATATATATATATATATATATATATATATATATATATATATATATGTGTGTGTGTGTGTGTGTGTGTGTGTGTTCCTTTATCCGTAAGCTCTTACTTTTTTTTGTTTGTTCTCGACTGTATGCTTTGTGCTCTCCATTCCAGCCCCACTGCCTTTCCTCTTGGTTAAGCAGGCTGAGTTACTATCATCTCCTTGGTGTATTGAGGGACACTTTCTCCATGCCATTTCTCTGTTCTCCTGGAGCTCCCTCTCTAAGTCCTCTGTCATGAAAGCCAAAGTCCCCTTTCTCCCAAAGGGAACGGAAATCAAAACCGGGGCCTTTTTATTCCCAGCACAGATCCACATCCATCAATCATCTCATCTAACACTGGCTAAGTCTCTAAAGGAGCCGACTCGCTTTTTCGAGTCCCGCTGTATATTGAAGGGATATGTCTTAGAACAAAAGACGAGCAGAGCCAATAAACTCCCAAAAGTCTGAATGACATTAAGCTGCTAAAAGGGAGGCAGAAACCGGGACACTTTAAAAACTTATTTTCATTTGGATATAAAATCTTAATTTTATAAATTATTAATGTCTGGGCTTTATTGAACCGGACATGAAATGAAGAGTGAAGTAAAAATAATGTAAGGTTAGTTCCTTATCCTGCATGTGCCCGTGGGATTCAGACACTACATGAACAGAATGGAAAGGATGATGCTTGGTAACTGTCACAAGTGGAAAACAGTGCTATTGCCAAAAAAATTGGAGACAGTCTGTAGAGTGACAAAATGGTTTCAAAGCCACACAGTACACAGTGAGTCAGGGGAGGGAATGGCGTATCTTTTCTTTTTTGGAGAACCATTTTCATCCACACACAAGCTGTTCATTTGGTACACTACCTTGTGTCTCGTTGTAAACAACACTGGGAAATAAATGCTTTGAGAGTGAAGTTCACCAAAATACCATTTACTTAACGCTACAATAAAGTACTGACTAAATTAAATTAAGTTTATCAAACTACTACTACTTCTACGTTTAAAAGAAGTTCACTAAATCTTAACTTCATTTAAAAAACATATCAGTCTACATTATGAGATTACACAGATTTAATAATCATGTTTGTATGAAAAAATTACTCTGGGGAGATTCTAACCCAATGTGCCTGTCTTGATATGTGCTCTTAGATGTCAGATCTTATGTCCAATGGACAGTTCAGCTAAACTCAAACAACAAAACAAATGTCTTATCAAGCAATGTAGTGGGTTTTAAAATAAAACTTGCTCAAATGCGGCCATCCTGCTGGTTCTCAGGCTGGCATGACACATTTGGTGTTGTCATTCATACTATGACAGTGACTAAGCAGTACAGTCACACGAGGCAGATAAACAGTACCGTAGTACAATGCATGCCCATGTGAGGGAGGGATGGAGGGGAACCTTCTTTGATTGGTGTAATTAGACTATACAATATACACACATATATTTTGGTTCATTCCAGAAATTAACCATTAAATATAGCTGCACATTGTGTAATATAGTTTTGATATTGTGCAACTACAGAATTATTTGTTTAATATAATATAGTAGATTGAACTTGAAACTAACAGTGGTTGTCAGCAATAGACAATATATGTATTAAATGCAGTCCAAATTATAAACAGTATGTACAATAAATAGAGAATCATGTAACTGTTAGCACTGAGACTGAATGACACGTGCCTGGTTCAGAACCAGACTCATTCACGTATTACTGTGAGACGCCAAGGTGAAACCTAACTATTTACTATAAAATTCCACGATCTGAAGTAGACAGACATCATTTTTGGACTCCCAGGCAGTGTCACAAAGGAGTAAAAGAGAAGCAGAACAGTCCACAGAAGCCCCTGGACCAGGTTATGGACACACACACACACACACACACACACACACACAGAGGTTCAACATACACATGGAGAGACTAGATGTTCTCAAGCTGGAGTCAAACTTAAATATGTTTCACGGGGGGAAATACGTCAGCCACAAGTAATAATTGATGAGGCAGTGGAATATTGAGCAAAAAGTGTCGTAGAACAAAGCTTTGTATAGACAAGGCCTTGCTTTGCCTCGGGAGCGAGTGTTGAGAGCCGAGTGAGACAGAGAGAGCTGTCAACTAAAGTGAGTGGTGTCCTTCGGCGTTGTGCTAGCTATTTTACGACTCGGTTGACAGTTTGACTGCTTCTTTCAGTCCTCCCTGCGTATCCACCCTCTCTTGGTGTCTTTAATCAGAGTCCTTTCAGCCTTGTTGGAGAGGCTGCCAGGAGGGCTTTTACTTGAAGAAGCAATACAGAGGGCACCCTTGGCAATGACCCCTGTCTCATCCCCTTACTGCAAACGAGAGCCTTTTATTCTGAGCGTACACAGTCTATTACCACTGCACAAAGAACAAAGCATAACATGGTAAAAGAAAACCTCCTCATTACCCTATAACTAAGATAAAATTGGGGACTGTCAAAAAAAAATAGGTCCATAATAAGTTATTTTTCTTCATCTCGCGCAATATATCAGTGTGTTAAGTGGAATGAGACCATACTTAAATTGCAGAAAACTAGATCATTTTCCACACACCAAAATGTACTTCCCTTGTGCATAACAAAGCGCTGGACTACCGCTGAGATGCCTTGAAGGATCCAGCCCAAACAATGACAATGTGAATAATGTACTTCTCACGTGTGAAACAGAAACTGAGCGACCAGACAAGATTTTGATGGCTGCTTCTTACTTTTTGAAGCATTTATTGTCTTCCTTTACAGTCAACCTCCTAATGGGGCTCCAGAATGGAAACAGGGGAGGACGTAGTTGAATAGAAGAAATCTAAAGCCGTAGAGGCTCAAGACAGAATAGCGGAGATGTTTGTTATAAATTGTCTGGTATTGGCTTAACAAATGAATAGTCAAGTTTCTTTATTGTTAGGCATCAACAGTAAACAACATTATGAGGTGGAAATGATCTAACTCCTTTCACCTTTTATTTTCACCTTTAGAACCTGCAATATTTGAGCTGAAGTCTACTGAGAGCAGACTGTGTGAGATGAATAAATAATTGTCCTGGCAGCACAGGAAGCGGAAGGCTCTTAATTTGAAGGGGTTCTAAGCTCCTGCTTTGTAAGATTCTGACAACTCTAAGGTTTTTTCCAGCATGAAAATATCTTTAGAACCCAGTGCGCCCAACTTGCAATATCCTTTCTTGAATTATCTGGAGCACGTGAACAGAAAACATCACTTGGGTTCGGTCTTTTTCTCTGCTCACCCCCTATCTGAATTACAATTTTTCTCCCTTGGAACATTCCTCTGGTAGAGAAATGAAGACATCTTGAGCTCAACTTCAAACACACTCTTCAGCAAACAGCCACTGTGGAGAAAGCGTTTCATCTGTGCCTCTGGGATATTATTAAGCCTCTCTGGTAGCTCTGACTGCAGAGAAGTAGAGGATAAGAGAGGAAACTCCTGTCTTTCCGTCTGCCATCCGAATAACAATCTTGCAACCTGGATCCAAATAACCGCACTGTAAGAACAGTTGTTGTGGTGGAAAATTTTCTGAACCCGAAATGTCATGCGTATCTCAAAATGTTTTTTTTTTATATCCTTCTTAACAATAAATCAAAAAAAGTTGCACATGTTCTCTGGCAGAGACAGCATATCTCTGGGCAACTTGGTACGTCTGACCTTTTCCTCACCCCATTTTCCTCAATATGCCTTCCATAAACCAGGGCATCAATTAACATCGCCACAATTGCTCTATTCATTACTAGCAATGATAGTCCCCTATCCCACTTAAGTTTGGGTAATGACTCCACATTCTTGATGAATTAATGTATTAATGTCACAGGAGTGACATGAAAAGTGAATGATGTAGACTTGTCTGATTGTATAAAGACATGTATGTTTGGCTCATTTACGGAGCGGAGGTAGGGGATATTTTTGATATTCAAGATATAAATATCCCCCAATCTACTGGCCAAAATGACAATACGTTTTAGGTAGGCAATAGTAATGCCTTTAGGTTTTTGGTTGTCAAAACCACAACTACTTCAGTGTGTGAATACATCGATTGTTACTACCTACTACCTAAATGCCAGGAACTCATGATATCATAGATGTGCTTAATAATGGTTGGCTATCTTGTGTTCAGTAGAACAATACATTTATATGTATATATATTTATATTTAAGAATAATATTCATCAATCACAAACCAAATCTAGAAGGGTTCAGCATTCAGTGTAAACTCAGGCACAGATTATTTACCAGCAGCAATAAAGCTGAACTATTTTTGATTCCAATGCATTCATGATTCTGTTTCAAATCACACAAAATTGAGAATGAGACCAACATCAATGGCGAATGTTTTCTTAGATATTTGACCACTCAATCAGGATTAAAGGACCGTGCATAAGGTATGCGGACCAACTCCACTGATTTCCCAAACAGAGCAGAGATCACAGAGCAGAGAGGACTGACTCTGAATATCCAATTCACCTGCTTACAGTGCAAAGTTTGATGGATAACGTTTCACATTACCTCTGGAAATATCATATTTTGCACATTTCATGCATATATCTGATGTTAGGCTCAGACTGCTGAAACACATTTTTGTACTCCATTTACAAGGAAACATCTTATTTGAATACCCAACATCATGTAAGGCATGCGCAGGCCGAGACGATTACCTACGTGTGACAGACCTCTAACAGTGTTGTTGTTTTTCTCAAAGCCTTGTCAGCCATTTGGTTAAACAGTGCTCACCAAACATCAATAAAAAAATATACCTGATGAGAGTTGAAATGATTGGGGAAAACCTTTAGCACATAGAGTTGCAGGACACAGCACATCAAGTGTCCTTAGCGGTCTCACAAGTCACACAATCAATGAAAGTTACAGCATGAATCTTCAATACAGCTTGAGGGAGCCGTCCTCCCTTTAAATTTTGCAGTAGCCTTCGAAGCATTCTGATATTCTGTCTGAAAGCATCTGCGCCACAGGACGCACGTCGTGGCATTCTCACTGTGATCAACAGTTCATCCATAAATGATTAAAATTATTCCAACATGTAACTTAAATACCTTGACAGCCTGTAAAAAATACTTAGGGGGGCGTTTAGGTGAACCGAGATGACGGGATGAAAAGGAAACATGACTCTCTCCAGGCTCCAGGTTTTTCTTTTCACACTGTCTGCCTCCAAATTAAATCTTGATACACAATTCGGAAAGACAACGTGTTAATAATAGATGGTGAACCAAATGAAAAATTCTATGAGTGTGACCACTCTGATTTTTACACTTGCCAATGCATACAGCGTGTGGGGCCTACATGACACATCAGTTCTTTGGGAACTAAAGATCATAAATCCCAGTTGTTCCAATTTCACTGATTCTTTTTTGAAAGAGCAGCTTGACTGAGCGGCATTAACGCCAGAACGACTCCTGATATCTTCATTAAAAAGCGATCAACGTTAAGACCCGGGATATTGATGGCTGCGTGACCTGCCAATCACGCGACTCAGATGAGATGCATGCGAGCCGGGCGAGGCCTGCTCCCCTTATCCCCAACGATACACACGCCATCGATTGGAGCCGCACGCTATTCATTATATTAATGAGAGAGAACAGGCGAGCGCAAGAAGGAGTCACAGTGGATGTCGAAAGGGCCCCTAACTCAAGACGTGCATGGCCACATAATGTATTCCCTCTTTCTCCGCATGCTCTGGATATGGTCATGCGTGCTCTGTAGCTGATGCCACTCCTCCCGAGATGCTGACAGTAGAAGGTCTTCATTAAGGGGTTTCAAAGGCAAGCCCCTCTGGCGTAGCACAAACAGCTAGCAGCAGTAGCGGAACCCCTTGAACAGCGGAGGAACTAGCTGTCTGTGGATGAAACAACATAACCCCTCATTGCTCTGCCTTGGCATTAGCATACTGTCTATTATTCATACAGTCTCTGCTTCTGAAATTGCCACCTTTAAATGGTTTAAGAGGGTGTATCTGTCCCATGCATTTATGTGTACTCGCTGAATAAAACATTTTCCCAGACCAGGCAAAAGCAGAAGAACCTTGTAAAGATCTTCCTTTGTGTGTATGTGTGTGTGAGTGTGTGTGTTGGTGGAGGTGGGGGGGTTGGGGGAATGGATACAAACAACTAGACAATACCCGAGACGCAAACTGCTCTCTTGCAAAATGTAAAGTGTCCTTAGCTAGGCCTATGAATGGAGATACTGCACATATAAATGACCCAAGAGGAATCGGTGACAGTCCTGCATGTTCTCCGGAGAGAGTTCATGTATTCATACACCATATTTTACTCCTCTACCCCTCTTTGACCGCACACATTAATAGTAAAAAAAAAACGAAAAAAAGACCTGTTGCATGTGTAAAACACACGTGCATACGTGTGACGACATGTACAAGACTTGTGCATGTGAGTTTGTGAGAATGACACGCACAATAACACCTACACACCAATGCTCATGCACACAAACACACTCCTTCCTGCATTTCGGAGGATGAGTTGGAACGAGGGGCCCTAGTATGAAGATTAACAACACGATAAGACTATTCCGTTCCTCTCTGCCAGACACCTGTCTTATGGAGGGTGCCACTTCATTCTTTCTTTGGCTTACTCGGGCCGTGTCACTCCACCGCTAATACTTCTGCTAAATTAGCCAACGTTGTTGGCTCTTGACAGCCTGTGTCTTGCCAGGGCTAATTAAAAGGCTGTGAATTTGAACAGAGCAGAACAGCTTAGGAAAAAAAAAAGAGTTCATCTTAAGTTTTATATGTTTTGTATGCACTTGCAATACTTATTAAGCTTGCAAGGGTCATGACCTGGGCATACCACAACAATCCTAAACAAAAGGGCGGAAAGCAAACTCGTATATCATTGTTAAATGTACTATGCTGCAGATGGTATACACTTATGACATATGGTTGGCCTATTTATCATGTTAAAAGCATTTATATGAGATTGTTGGTGGTAAGAAAAAACCCACTGATACTCAGAATTGGAATGCTAAACTGTAATGCATAGAAAGTTAATGTTGCAGATATAACTGTATTCAAAGCTATGCAATATGCTGATAATATTTCTTACTACAAAGATGTATCCGCTTAGTAACACAATAATCAGAGTAGGAGGTTGTTCTCTTTCTCCCGGGTTTTTGATTCCTTCATTGATGCTGTGTCATCATCACTGTGCGGTCCTTCTAGTCCCTCCTTCTTGATCCTCTATTTGAACCCGATGGGCCCATGGGGACGTGCTCCTCACCCTCATTCTCATGTTCCAATATAAGTTAAAGGGTGGCTGAACAAGCTACTGTATCGACAGGACGGTTAATGGTTGCCAGGAGAGACAGATTTATTCACCACACTTTAGATGGGTTAGAAGCGGTGGCCCTGAAGCACGAACATTGCTTATGGTACACTTGCATGTGCAAAAGATATGTTTCTCTACAGGGAACCATTGACGGCCAGGGAGCTAGATCCTGTTTTTAAACGACAAATAAATAAATAATTTTATGTTCAATGGATGTGTATGAATAAAAACAATTCCACTGGGCTTTGGGGTTTAGATTTTCCGAAACCTAATATGTTACGTTACAGCAAGAGGCTGGGTGAACAGCCTATTTTGGCTGCCTCCGGTTTTATTTGGCCAACCAAGTGGGTTTGATGCTGCTTACAGGCTTACTGCTTCGACAGGCAAAAAAGCAGCACTTGCTTCTTCTATATTATGAAAATCTAGGTTAAAATTTAGAGGACTAAGTTGAAATGTGTTCTATATGTAAATAGCCAATGCTAAAACACAGCAGTTGAATGGATGTCTTCAGTAAAAAAAAAATTGATGCACCCTCTGGAACTGTAGTTCTTTGATAACGTCTTTAGTGTAATCTCAGCCAAAAGGCTGCCCAGCCTAGCTTAAAAATTAATAATGCACGACAAATAATATTCTACCTGCATAATTGGTGTTTACTTTCAGCCACACTTTAATCAAAAACCTGTTTGGTTTCAGAATTTTGACAAAACACACCTCCTTACCGCTTTGCAGAAGTCAATGTTAACTTTAATTTAACAAGGAGACCCATGTCTGAGTACTCAACATTAACAACTTGATAGGGTACATGGCCATATGCTGGATACCAGTGCTCCCTTAACCCCTGGATCTAGATGCTCAACACACTAGCTTAGCCAAACCTCTGGTTCCTAGCTGGAGTTAAGGAGGAGAAGCATCTGCTTGGACATCTGGTGATCGGTCCCCACCCTTACCACTACCAAACAGACTAGATCAGGATTCGGAGATCGTAACCTGTGCAGCATCCTGAGAACACCTCTTCCCTCCGCTAATGAGATTTCACAGTAATTGGCATCTTTCGCCAAACGAGTTCAATATTGCTTCAGTCAATGTGACACCAGCGACATGAAAGTGAAATTGTTAGTTTATATGAAAAACACTTCTCTCGATGAGGTTGTGTGTTCATTTGGACGTACATTTTTTTGTCCCCCACGTACCAACAAAAACCAATGTGGGTCTAACTTACCGGCTACCAACTGGAAGAAAAGCAGGTTTCTATTCACCACATTCCCAGATGGTTGTTGCCCTCTCATAAGGTGACCCCACTACCAGTACCACCACCACCACCACTGTAAAGACGTCCTGCATGGCAGTAGTGGGCTCTTTTCAGTGTGATGTCGGGTAATGAGAAGATTAATCATCTGGTAGAGGGAGCAAGCCCACTGAGCACGTCTCCAGAGGAACACTGCAGAGGGCTATAAAGAGAACGCTTCAGCCTACAGGGTTTTGTACTCAACTCCCTCTCCCTCTTTGTCTCTCTCACTCTCTCACTCTCTCACTCTCTCTCTCTTCTGTCTCTCTTTCTCTCTCTCTCGCTCTCTCTCTCTCTCTCTGTCTCTGTGTATGGGTAAAGACTGGAAAAGGGATACTTCTCCATCCAGGCGGAGCAACAAAAGAGCCCTGAGACCCGGTCACCACTCAAAAGACGTGTTGAGAGAAACCAATATCATTACTGGCAATGCAAGACCATGGGTGCTGAAAAGACCAGCCTGTGAATGGAGGGCGAGGGTTTTTATACTGGGGTCAAGAGGGCCAATGGTGTAAATACGCTGCTAGACTACAGATGGTGGAGTCTCTTTGTTTTAACAGGTACTATTGCCTGTATTGTACCGTCTATTCTAAATTAAAGAAACAGTGTGAATGCCAACTATACTATAGTCTCACATCACAAGACGTTAGTCTTTGCATAATTATGCTACTTACAAAAAACTACAAAAGCAAACTATAAAAACAAATATCAGCATACTGTATGAGTATGTGAAACATTGCTTATGGTAAATGGAAACAATATCTAAAAAGCAGTCACGATAGGATGAACATTAAAAGTGACCCCCATGAAAATAATAATTACCAACTCACCGACAAGCTCTTTCTTTGCATGCTAAATGAGGCACAATCGTCAAATAAGTCACCTGGTAATAAAGTTGTCGAGCTGTCGTGCTTTTCCATGAACGAGACGGAAACACCGGGCCGGCCCTAATGCTCGGTACTGTCAAACCTGGCTCGCACCGGATCACCCTGCCATTACCGCTCTCAACACAACAGGTTACGACAGCTAATACACTGTGAGTCACACAAAGTCTCTGGCAGTGGGATTGACAGAACTTTCTTTTGAAATGAAGATCAAAGCAGCGGCGACACCGTCGGGTCTGGTGGTGCACTGAATATTCAGGAAGACAAGGCATCTGTCAGCTACTAGACAGCGCCGCCATGACTGCAGGGGCGGGAGGACATATTTGTTGCCAAACAATGAGGGACGGGCTTCCAATTGGGGCAGAGTCAACAGCCCCAAAGTAAATGCAGTGGTGATTGAACTTTACTCAGAGGATGCTTTGTTGAAACAAGTCATGGAAGCAGCTGGTTAGATTTCAAAAGATGTAACATGGATGTGTTGCTTGTCTCCTTTTTTACTTTTTGCATAACCTCTATTGCGTAATGTAATTGTGAAGTAATTTATGGCAAAGATGGACCTTTTTTTTAAAATGTTGCTCCCCCTTAGTCTGCAAAACACTGACCTTCCTCCGGGCAGAGAATGTTGAAGTTAAAGTCACACGCAATGTCATCACAGATTTAATTTTCATGTTAATCAAGTCGTTTGCATAACGTAGCACACTCAACTCATCTTGTTCTAAGACCTGGAGACTGGAAAGAGAGACTGGTAAGAAACTGCGTGCTGAGAATGGGGCTGAGAACAATTATCACCTGCTCTGCAAACCCCTTGGCCCTTTTATCTAGGGTCCAAGGAGGGTTATTTATAGGGCGGCCAGGGTCAGAGAGGAAACTACAAAGCAGAACGTACACCTGCTAGGTGGATGTCTCTTCTGACGGCACCGAGAGCTGTAGGCAGGGCAGCGAAGAAGGCAGGGGAGGGCATCACACCTGGATTACAGCGGCCTCTATGCAACCCGACCTGAGCAATTTGAGGTTGCGATATTTCCCTATGCTCATGAAGAACAAAGTAACTGTGACTGGATCGACATATTGGGTCTTGGCAAAGGGAAATAGGATGACGCATATTCTCATTTCCAGTTATGTTAATATTTGATGAGCATTTAGTTTAATCGTTTATGAATTCCACTCTCCACCTGTCTAGTTTGCTCTTATCTTCTTATCCTTGTAGTTCTGAGCAACAAAACTAGAAAACAGTCCTGTGCCTTAACCGTGATGGTAAATGTTTCACTGATTATGTGTGTAGTAGCTGGTAAGGAAGAGAAGTTTAATTTTGCAAATCAACATTGTATGAAAAGACTGAAACAACACTGGAATCCATTATTTGACACTACCGGTATAGCTGTAGTTATGTGTCATTTATAACGTAAATATTTTCAAACCTAAGCCAGGGAAAAAGGCCATATACCAAAATTTATGGAGTTGGTTACGTTCAAAAAGAGGTAACAATCTGGACCATGAAGGAAATGTGATGCTTGCCAAATGGCGTACAGATTGTTTTGCTCTCTGTTGTGTTATGTAATGTAGCCAGGGATTTTCTGTGTAAGTTTTTGCCTAATCAATCGTTTACATAATGTTGCTCTTTATTTATTTTTGGGGGGAAGGAGTCTCTTGTTGGATGAATGCTCGCTCTCTCAGTCGCTGTTTACTCTTTGAATTGAGCCTTTGACATTGCCTCATGCTCAAACTCAGATTAAGTGAAAACGACAGTTTGATCATCAACAAAGAACAAGAGGAACAAGTGGCTACCTTGTCATTGTGTGAACACATTATGGGAGTGCATTACATGGGGGAAGACAAGACTTTGACTTCTAACCAAATTACAGAAAGATGATATGTTTACAATTCCAAACTAAGCGAATGAGTTGTGTTCAACTCCTTTTGCTTCTAGTCGATGTTCCAGCCAACCAGTATGGATGATGTGATGTGTGTACTACCACTGTCTACACCTACCATTCTGTGGAGATAGATGTAAACACCGGCTCATAAAAGCCTCATTCACATTAGTTCTGGACACGCAAGTAGGTTGGGGGTGCTGCCTTTCACATGTGACCTCAATTGTATTCACTTTTGAAACATGGGTGAAATAAACGGCCTTAGTTCTGTTCATACACTGCTTATATGTATGCAGTGAATTCACGCATTGCCTAAATATGCAATAAACAAAAAAGGCACATTAGTTTTAAAAATAATTAACAACCATTACATTCCTCATTAAAATGTAAATGCGAAATGCAATGAAATGTGTTGGAACTGCGTTCTCGTTGAGGAGCACGGTCCGATGTTAAGTCGAAGGTGCCTCTTTCACACCTCACCACCGGTTCTCGTTGGCGCTCTCTGTCATTATTACTATTGGTACAGTATGATGTATATGCATGAGCATGTATTGTAGCAACCCGTTGTGGCAGATTTAAACCGTAAACCACCGAGGCCGGATGAGATGGGTCACCATCACATTTGTATTCATGAGCAGTTAAATGAATAGATTGATGAATAAATGCATAACAAGAATGTACTAAATTGTTACGTAAATGTCAAAGGAGGTGTGCACCTCTGAAGCTGGGAGAATTCAAATCCACCAGAGAGGGAAGCGGTTTGATTGGCTCTGGAATGGGATGAATACAAACATGGGAACGCTCCGGAGTGTCCTGCGTGGAAACTCATCTGACGTTGAGGAAAGCCAAAACGACGGCCATGGAAATTTGGCAACTGATAAGTATTTATTTTATTTGTATGTGAAACTAATGTGGCCGAGGATTTTCAACGGGGGACACCGAAGGAGCCCCTGGACTGTCTGGAGGGCCTTGTGCTGCTACACAGAGCGGGAAGACAGACAGTGGTGTGTGTGTGTGTGTGTGTGTGTGTGTGTGTGTGTGTGTGTGTGTGATTCAGCGTGTTATCTCCCTGTTTAGCCCCTCGTGTCTGGCAGGATGGAGACGGAGGTCTGTGGAGCCTCCAAAGGCAATCTGCTTTAACAAGACAGTTCAGCTTGTATACGCTTATCACTAAGCCAGGCAGCCGCAGCAGCAGCCGTACAGTTTGAGCGTTATTATTTATGATACCAGATGCCTTTGATCTGGGTCTAGTGCTCTGTGAAGCCCATTATCACCCTGTTGCACCGATGTTACTCTGGCTGAACCTCCACCTAACATGAACCTATGTCCTCTTGTTTACATGACAAGTGAGCACTCAATTAACCGAACTAAACAACAAGAAAAAGTGCTTCTGTTCAAATGCTACAAAAAATAAAAAACACTTAAAAGATTTAAGATTTTTTTTTTTTTTTATGTACCAATTGGGAAAATAGTGTTGGATGAGCTGCATATCCTGTTGACATTGAGGCTTATCTCAAATCCTCCGAAGGCAGCATTTGGACCATTCTCAAAGATTCATGGGGTATTGCCTAACATTAGGCAACTCCAGAGGCCGGGGTCGTCCCGTGGGAGCAATGCGGGAATGGAATGTGTGTTTGGAGGAGGTTCCCTAACTGATAAAGCTGACTCACCCTCCTGTACTGCGGTGTCCTCCTATGACCTCTTCATTAGCCCTGGCAGACTGCATATGTCTATTTGTGTGTGTGTGTGTGTGTGTGTGTGTGTGTGTGTGTGCGCGTGCGTGCGTGCGTGTGTCTGTACTTGGGAATTTTCGATCAATAGCAATTACAAGGCAGCAATGCCGGACTCAGGCACTAACCAAGCGCCTGCTGAGACGTGTCCCCGGGTCAAGATGTCATCGCAGTTTATGCTATACATTCATGAATCGTACACGTGCCACTGATAAAGGCTGCACGCCTCAGCAGTTTAGCACTTTTAGCGTCGTGTCTGGATGCGATGGAGAATACTCTTAAATGGCACACGCTGCACTGTACACAGGGCTGGTAAACAGAGTACACACTTCCCTGGCGAAACATGCTGTGCTGTGCACAACCTCACTCATTCATTTTAATAAGCCAGATTAGGTCATTAGTGAAAGTAATAAAGATCGCATGTGCAGATTGCCAATAAAACACAGCAAGCAGTACATCATTATTGGTTTATTGATAAACGGTGATTAATACTATGCTGGACCCTAATCATCAGACAAGTCTTTCATTTCAGTGAAATGCTAAAATAACATCTGAACATACTATGAGGAAATGGAAAGGAATTGCAAATCTGCCGAGCTTGCATTGTGGAAATATCAATCAGTATTAGGCTAGAACCTCTCTGGGCTTCTAATGGCAATTTAATAGCTTAAGTCACATCATATTGTTGATATGGTCTAGTCAGTCCTTAGTTATCGGAAATACTGATTTAGTGGCCCATGTGATGGTTGTTTGGATAGTCACAGTTCAAAGCCTTACCCTGAGTTCATGTTCAATTGAGCCAACATGGACCACACACGAGCCACTGCCTCAGATCTCGCCACTCGGCCCATAGGTGACCGAGGTTTGGCCCTGCTGTCCGTACCAGTAGTCCCACACCGCTCGGCCATGAGAGACACAACCTGCTCTGCATCAATCACACACCCCCCCCCCCTCCTCCTCCCCCCTCAGCTGTCTCTCCTCACCCTTAGCGGACATGGCACTCTGCTCACAAGCATTTCCCTGCAGGCGGACATTTCCCCTCTACAGCACTCTGCCTGCTCCGGCACGGATCAAAGCCATCCACACGGTAAATAAACATATCAAAATGGCCAACAAAAGAGGCAGTAACTGCTGCGGAACAAAAAAGGGGAGCACAACAACAACAAAGTAAGGGCTCTCGGCCATAAGATCAGACACCGGGGGAAATGAGCTGGAGCGCGGGGAGATAGGAAGGTAAACACATGGTGTAGGTAGAGAGGCTCTACTATGGAAGGCCAGCTATAATGATGTCACCTAATAGCCAGCCAGCACACTTTGGTAAGAGAGGGGATTTCAGAAAGACCTTGATGCACGGAGCCGGACTTTGAAGCAGCAAAGAAACCTTATTGGCCTTTCAGTGAGAAATGGGGGAGGTCCACCACTGTATATGTGATTGAAAAGACCATTTGTTGTGTTTTGGAATCATTAAATGGGAGGAATACAGCGAGTTTCTTTTATTTTACTCAAAACTTGAACTTGCCGTTTCACTGTGAAAAAACTTAAAATGAAAGTAATGCCCCAAGGACTCCTAATCAATATTCTAAATAATGTATATTTGCGTCTTACATGTAGTTTCTGCAATAATTTGCATTTATGTTGTCAATAATTTCGGCCCAACACTTCATCACCACATAAAGCAATAACGCTTTAATGTAAAAGTAATGAATTTCGATAAAGGATTCAGAATGCTTCTATTCAGCACTTTGTTTTTAATAAGTGAGAGCATAAACCATTTTTTTTTTTTACATTACAATACATTTGGCGATGGAAAGAATTTTTGCATTACTTTCCCACTTTGGTTTTAAAACTTCCTCGTCATTGAAGAAAAGTGATTGCAAGGAAGTAAACCTACCTATACAATGTTGATAAGACATGAAGAATACATGTCAAAGTACGAGACCACACACCACATGTGGTGGTCCAGTCCGTCAAATTATATGACACTTGTGCATTGTTCAGCCTCTCTCCTGTTTAAGAGTTTCTTTAATATGCCAACTAAATCTGGTTGATTCAATTCAGACATGGCCACATGCAGGGGGTGTATAATTGCTTCTGACAGGGAAATCAAAGATCAAGATGGAGTGCTGTACTAAATGGCAGGTCTTTATTAATTACAGGGCAGGTGGGCTTCAGCTGGACAGAAATAGTGGCTTGCCTTGCAGCTGCATGAAATTTGGCTCAATAATTAATGAAGCAGAACCCCCTCCCTGTGGAGGATAACGGTTATAGAAGGCCTCGTACCAGGTATGAAATATCACATACTGTAGGCGTGTAGACTCATCTCCATGCACCTCACACAGGATGCACCTCCATCATTGGGAATGATCAGGCCTCTCCCGAAACACCCTCGACTTGAGCTTTAGGCAGTCAGATGGAGCTGAGATAATATGTGCTGTAAAAAAACAACAAATCAATTTAGCCCTGCCGGGATCGGCCGACGAGCGGTGGTGTTTAGATAGGCTTATTAAACATTAAGCAACGTGCTCCTAATATTTTCCATATCAACAATTGTAATTGAAAGCATTGACAGTACAGGAAAACAGAGCTTTAGGTTAGGTTTAGGGTATACAACGAATAAAAAAACTCCATACAAAACTGATGTCTAGCAATTTCCTTTTGTCTGTTCTCTGAGGCACATTGCGTGTTGTGAGTGGCACGAATGGAAATGTCTGGCCTTCAAGAAAGCATGCATACACTAGTCTTCCCATATGAACAAGCTGTAAAAAAAAAAGTTGAAAACGTCTTCAGCTTCTATTTATCTCCATATACATGATCCATACATCGATAATGTTCTTTAATCATAATCTATGGTGGCCCTGAGAGGCCAAACACACTGCAACTTAAGAAAACACATGCAGACAGACAAAACACAAGCAAATTAAGAAGACATCTACATCAATTTGACAACACACGCACATCATTTTGGAAAACGTGCTGCAAATTCAGACAACACTACACATTACAGAAATGCACTCCAAATACAGGACACACAACACATTACAGAAATGCACTCCAAATACAGGACACACAACACATTACAGAAAGGCGCTGAAAATTTGTATTTGTGTTTTTTCTTTTTGCATGTGTTTTCTTAAATTGCAGTGCATTTGGCCTCTCAGGGCCACCGTAATAATCCCAAGTGAAACGACTCAAACATTTCTTTAACAGACACACCCCCTCTCCCCATGTGGTATCTAAAAAAGCTTTGCTTCTCAGCTTCCTTGAAGTTCACCTGGAAACAGTGTGAAATCACCAATATGTTGGATTTTCCCCAGTAGCGGCGTATGTGAGATCCAGGCTAAAGACTGTACAGGAGCTGCAGGTTTCATATTGGAGTCAAGTGAGGTTCATTTCCAGAACAACAGAGAGGAGGCTGCACACTCAGGCTGTCCTGCCCTCTGACCTCAGAGCATTAAGTCCGGAATGAGGGCACAAGGTCTTATTCTGCTGATTTAGACGAGAAGGGGGAATCATGGGCCCAACCTTCCACCCACTGGGCGGATTTTCTCCTTTCTGCCTCCCTGAGCCTCTTGACTGATTACCGCCAATCGAGGTAAAGCAGACCAACCTTTCCCCATAACATAAACACATATGGTGTGGATTTGTCTCATATAAAGACACGCATTCTTTACCGCTTAACTGTTTTGGAGACAGCATTATCTCGAATTCAGACCCGATACTGTATTTATGTCTGGCATGCCAGCAGGCCACTGTGGAGCCAATGAAATGACAAAATACTTCAAACAATGGCCGTCCCGCAAGTGCCTGCGACAAACACTCGGCCTTTTTCAGGGAGGGGCAGGTTATTGTGTGCCATTTCAAGGAAAGAGTCATTAGATGTTCACCTGTGGCCAGTGGGGAGACTTGAGATGAGAAGTGATAGAACTGTCATGTCTGTCAGCAGACGGGCTCGGCTTTCTTTCTCGGCCCTCGTCCACTGAGGGCTGCAGACAACTCACTCTCTCTGGCTGAGGTGTCCATTTATCTCAAGGAGAGCTGTCAGGGGTATGATAGATGGCCAAAAAGACATTATATTTCCTTCACCTGATATTCAGTCACTTGGTAGACAACTGTTTTGTTCACACTGTCACCATGCCTGCATTTCACTATGGGTTTCTGTATGTGTACCGCAATCTATAGTATTTGGTTTAGAAAAAGCTCAAGTTATCTCTTTTGGAATCAACATCAGAAAATGCTGCTAGCCACTGATGCTCTCTGGTGGAATCACTTATAGTGGGCTGGGGTCAGCATTACCAAGTCAAGCCATTTATATTATTATGCAACAGCCCGCTAACTGGACAGAAATTCAAATGACTTAAAATTATTCCAAAGTAAGTTATTCTGTGATTTCCAGCAGATTTTAGTTGCTCTGAAGCATAATTTTATGCTCATTGGTCCACAGTAATTCTTGGTGGATCTCGTCACGCTCCCTTTGTTACAGCAGTTGAGCGATATTCTTGTTATTTTGTTGTTCATAATACGAGGTCTATGGTCGAGGAGTTTTCTAAATCAATTTCCAATGGAATTATAGAAACTGAAATGTTTACGGAGAAAATAGCTAATGCAAAAAATTTCTATAAATTACTGTATATTGCGTACACGGCCCCAAATGGATGAATAACATGGAAGAAAAGAAAGTACTACATCACTAATGTAGACCAGTGCTTTTGTTAACTTCAAGCAACTGCTCTAACGTCTACCATAAAGCTGTAACATTACTCAGATGTGTTTATGTTCCATCGAAGAAGTGTGTTCAGACATTTTCTAAAAGGCCGCCAAACAGCCATTTTATAGTAATTGATGAACATTCTCATTTTCGATGTTTATTTTCAGATAAAAAAACGGCCCTTAAAAGCCAGAAACTGTAGTCAAACCATTTGCCAGTATAACGTCATGAAGTGGCAACATCTCGATGAAAATGATAGATGAAGATGGATGAGGAAAAAGCCAAGTCATTAGAAACCAAAAGAATGAAGTTCCTCTGTTATCTGGTTCAGTCTCACGTTCAGTCATTTTACAGAAAGGAAGTCGTAAATGAATGGGTCAAAATTCAAGTAGAGCATAAGAGCATATCTTTATTTTCTATGTTCTTATGTGGTTCAAAGAAAATGTGGTCTCTTGACATGATTTCCAGCAGTTCATTTAAATAACCAACGAAATAAGACCGTTATACTCTAATATTTAATGTCTTTCCAAGCTTGTCTTTCCACATAAGTGGGTATGTAAAGTGCGCACATATTTAAAATTGAAAGTGCCCCAAACAGTTACTAATGTGCATTAAAATAGTCTTTTTTTGTATTGTTCAATTCACATGTCAACCCACACACACACACACACACACACACACACCACCCCCACACCAACTTTTTCCAACCCCAACACACATAAACAGAAGAAACTCTTTCATGAAAAATTGTCACCATTGATTAGTGCAAGTAGAGACAGAACTGTGACGGTTGTAATTTATGCAATGGCTTGGATTGTTTATTAGCACACTGTCAGTATTGTTCTAAAGACTTTTGTGAGTCCTGCACTTAACACATCTAAGCAGCCATTTGTTTCTAATGTAACAAGCTTGACGCAGAAAGTTATACAGCAGATTTGATCAATAATGACTTCCAGATGAATCTATCATTCAGACTGCATGGTACAATGGGTTTAGATCTTGAGTTGTCCAGTGACACAGGTTTTTGGCGAATCAGTCTTGTCAATCGTTCCCGCGCAACGAGACACGTCAGCTTGTGATCTGTCATAGTGTGTGGTTTGGCGCTGCCTTCGCTGTTTAGCACTCGGTGCCATTGTGACACGAGTGGACCGTTGTTATTTAGACATTCAACGCTCCGGCGCCTCCGCTGTTTGCTCTCTCCCTCCGTGGCATGAGCCGCGTGAGAACTTTGTTACCGCGCCTGCACCTTGAAGATGATTAACTGTCTTTGCTATATTAAAGCGCACCCGCGCAGCCATCTGCCGGGTGCGATTGTGTTCAACCACTGAAACCATTTCATGAGAAAACTCATTTTCAGCCTCTTAATTATTTTTCATTACAGTGGCACTGTGAGGTAGATTGGAATTGGACCGTAATTGCCCGGCCTGAGCGGTGCGAACAATCCGGAGGCATCAGTCCAGATGAAGTGTGACAGGGAGACATCTCGGCACTGTGAGACACCCATTAGTCCGCTTCCTTGTTCCCCCATCGCGTAAAACCCCACTCAAAATTGTGGTCAGCGCAAGGTCAGAGAAGTGCCCTTTTAGGGAGGTAAAGTGCTGGCGGCAATTTGGGCGTAGATTTTGATAACCTTTATGCCGGCGTTACACTCGTCCTCAACCGTGTCCAATGGTGAGGGGGGGCTTTCACTTTGGAATGCACTTGGACACTCTCCTTACCGTGGCACTGGAACTAAAGGGGGCGAGCTCCTGCAGGCTTAAGAAGGATGTGTTCGGCCGAGCTTGTGGGGCTGCTGCTAGGATTATCTTCCCCTCCCACCCCCATCCCCCAGCTGAACTATGATAGAAAAGCCTTTTGCAATGTACTACCAGGCACTGTGCTGCCAATCAATACAACTCGCTGTGTGAAAGGTAAAGAAGAGACAAGGTCCCTGCCGTCAATGCTGGTTCGTTCTCCTTGCCTGCTCTATGATCTGACTTGATCCTTCCCGTCTTGGCTGTTTCAGGTAAGCTTGTGGAAGTAAAGAATCGGCAATCCGTTAGATAACTGGACCATTGGGTTGGACTTTATGGCCTTTTGAAAACCATTTTGAATGCATGCGTTTATAGTGTCACAATGTAAACATTGAGGAGTTGTAAAGAAATGTGTGTAGTTTGTGTCTCACTTCATGATAGTTGTCAAACAAGAAGAGATACAAAATAAAAATTATACAAGATCAGACAAATGCATTACTTTCTGTTTGAGAAAGCACTCTGAAAACTGGTATGGAATGCCTTGTTGTCTGTCTGGCATTCCTAGACAAGTGTCTTTGTCAGTTTTGAAAGGAAGGCGGTGCACCTTGGTCAAGGTGAGTGGTCCATAGCGCCTCTCCCTCTATAGGCCTGCCTGCACTGGGCTTTACACATGATTGGGCATGGAGGTAAGAGCAAATTGTCCGGCCACACCTGAGTGCCTGGGCGGGAAAGGAGATCCTGCAAGTCCTCATTCCCCTGCTTAACCTGACTGGAGCAAGGTCAAATTGTTTGCTGTGGAACAAGGACACAGGGTTTTCCTGTGGGCAACGCGGCCGCTGCTCCCGTCCGACGATGCCCAAATGGCTCTCTCTCTCTACGTGCCACTGTTAAAAGGCTCAATAAAGAAGTGGTGGGCTGTGACAGTGCAGTCGGGGTATTTATTGCCAGGTTGATGGAGAGGCACGACACAGGCTGTGCCTAATGGAGCGTTTTACATGTGGTAGACACATAACTGAGCCAACGCCAAGTAAACTGATCCTATGACATATGGTTGAACCCACGGACACGCTGTCTTTGACTCTGTATGTAGTCGTCAAAACCTGAGGGTACGGGCATAGTAAAGACAAACAGTACGAGCTGATCAAGTGGTTTATAATTGCCAGAACGTTGAGAGCACCAACCTTTTCTACACGTTATTAGGATTCTGCAGGTGAAACTTGTTTTTGAGGCCATTTAATATTGTATTTTTTTAGCGTTAAAAATCAAATCAACACATACATTTCTCAACTCAACTTCCATTATATTAAAAATGATCGTAGACAGGTTTATTATTATAATCATAGACACATTCATAGACTGTTACAAGCACCCACCAGAAAAAAAACAGATGAAGAAAATATCAAGTAGTATTAGTCTAAAATGTCTGTAAATATTGTTGTATCCATTGCCGCAATGGCTTTGCACTACCAGCTATACACCGTTCAAAGTTTACTGGCGTCCTCTCTGGCTGTGTCTATTCAGTGGTGTATTTTCATTGAGCCAGGTGCATGAACAGTGTCGATTATTTTCTCCATCACAGATAAATGTTACAATACATTTGCAACAAGGTGCTTAGAATTGGACGGATCACTCATAGATTGAAACGGTTTAGAGTGCTGAAAGCCATTTATGCCCATTTACAATTGCAATAATGACGTATAGCAAAAAAAGTATTATCCTCCATTGGAACAGGTCCTGTTGCGAGAGAGAAAACATTATTTCAGGAGGAAAGAATGGAGGAAACCAACCTATTTATATCACGTTTTATATGGAGGAGAAAGAGTGGAAAAAACTTCCCCACTCAAGAGCTTACAGTATTGTCAGAGGAGTGGCTGATCTGTATGCCTTAGCACCAAGAGAAGCCACTTACTCCATCATCACAGAGATCCCTGCAGAGCAGACTTCTCTTGTACATTTACAGCCCTGAGTTCAGCCCTGTATCCTACCTGTCAAGACGGGAAGCTAAACATGTCCATCTCACTCAATTTGCCAGAAATATACAGGGAGAAGCCAGAGAGGTGCGCGTCTCTACCCAGACTTTTGTTTTATTTTCTTCCGGAAGGACCTGGAGACATTTTAATCACAAGGGCGAGTGGGTTGCATGTTTATAAATCTTTGATAGGACACGCGAAGCTGTGCGCTTGGAGGCAGAGTGCTCACTTTTACTGTAATTACCTCAGCAAAGATATTGTTTCATGACAGTAGCTTGTTTCCCCGTAGGCATTCAATATTTTTGCTTTGTTTCTTTTTACTGATCTTTACTTTGTGTAATTTATAAGCCATCTGTAAACATATAGAACCATTTGTAAACTTCTGTTGCAGATGTCAACCATATTTACAAAGGTTGTTTAACTCAAACATTGAAAAGACAGTTAAGCCACAATCTGGTACAGGCCAGCATCCTGTTCTAGTGAAAACAACAAAATATATAGATGATGTTTTGCTGCTTTTTTGTTTGTTTGTTTTTTCATAAACATATTGGTGTACTTCTGTTTTTTCCATGTTGTCTGACTGCATTGTAAAACACAGGGTATTTCTAAAAGCAAATCAATATCGCTGTGAGGGTACTCTAGTCCAAACCCCCTACAGAGGATTCGAGCGCCTTGCGCCTGGAGATAAAGTGACTCAGTACAGTGTATTCCGATCTGAACCCTGAGCACAGCAAGCTGAATAATTATACATTGAGCATTTCATGGTTGACCTTTCCAGTCTCCAGAATGAGAGGCAGTAATGTGGGAGCCAGATGGAGGAGAGAGCGATAATGCTTCAGAGGGCTCTCCGTGATACCCCACGCCACCTCGTTCTTTTTCTCTTTAGGGCGGAATGAATTTCCAACGGCATTTTAATATATTTCGCCGGAGAGGTGTTTAATTTAGTAAAGATAGCATCCATTTGTGACGGCGAACCAAGTCAACCCGAGTTGAGTCTACAGTGCAGCGCTTCAGCTGCGCTTTTGAAAAACGTCTATCTTTTGGAGCACCTGAGCCAGATGGAAATCAGTTATTGAGAGAAGGGAAATCTGCACAGCGGGTATCAGGTGTGTGGTTATTTTTAGGGATGATGTTCTTAACGGGGTAGTGGAAATAATAACTTATATCTTCTTGAAACACCAAAGATGAGACACCAAGGGCAAAACAACAATATTAGCACACATGAACAGACCCTTTGCCCTCTACTTTAGTTTTTTTTTCAAGAAATGTTGCTGAGATAGCATATACGAGCGAGAAGCGTTGCGATGCTGTTATCTTTTTTTCTTTTTCAACCCAAAACCTTGAAAGTCCTCCCTACTCCAGTGTGTGTCTAACACAAAGATGAGCCCATACAGTGAAATAAGCCTGTCCACAGACCTTGACAAGGTGAGTCATAAAGGGGTGTTGCAGACACAGAGCATATCTCCAAGCTCAATCCCCCTTTGCTCTCCCAGTGATGTATGAGCCATGGTGCACCGTCCATCTTCAATGCAACCTCGTAAAGATGTCATTTTCGGAATCAAAGACAAAAAAAGACGACTGTTACACCAAAACGAGTCTCCAAGGTCTCGGCGAGTGCACGTCTGTCAGAAAGTTCCGAAGTGAGCAACGGGAGGTACCAGATCGCGATCAAAGATCAAGTAAAGTCACAAAAAGATCACTCACCCCGCCGGCTATGTTTTTAACAGACGTTGAACGATGTCTTCCTGTGATTCTTCCCAAGTCTCTTATTATGTCCTGTGAACTCCTCCTATGATCTCAGGCAACACTCTCTGGGGCAGCACATCTGTCTGTCCCGCCGTGACAGAAGGGGCCCGGCCTCCTCTCATTCCTGAGGGACGTCTACATTCCTCACCTCCGAGCAGCGCCGTCTATACATCAAAACAGACATGCAAAGCCACAGTGAATTAGTATGTCCTTCAGCCTGGCTACCCTGTTATTGCCATTCACAGACTCTAGGAATCATGTGATTTGGCAGATGTCACAGTCAGTGCGTCACGTGTGTTTTCTAAGAAGGCAAAGACTCATGTTTAAAATGAAGACTGATAGTCTCTCACCTTCACGTTACACCATTGTTGCTCAATTAGGCATTGAGGGTTATGCGACATATTCAGAATATGTTATGGTATGTATTATGATGCAATTTGTAGTATTCTTTTTATATTTGGTAAGAAGGGATTTCATAAGCTTTAAAGATGCAATTAGAATGAACTAGGATTGATATTGTTCTTCTGCTCTCTGAATTACTATGTCAATCTGATGCAACTGCTGCAATATATGGGTAAGCCATTTCCTTTGTTGTTTTTTTATCCTCAATTCATCAGACCTGTATTCTAAATCATTGCTTCCAAGTTTATAAGGTAAACCAAGGTTCATGACTCCAAGCCGTTTCTCTCAAAGTTTCTCTCAGAGAATGTGAAAAGAAAACGTTTCTGTAAAACAATCAGAGTTCGCTAAAACATGACCATTGATTGCACATTTTCTCTTTTTCGCTCCAACTTCCCCACCAATCCGTTTTTCTACTTCAATCCCTGCCTCTATCTCTTTTACGAACACACACACGCGCACACACACACACGCACACACGAAGGCACACATGCATGCACACACACGCACACACAGTCACAGTCAGTTTCACACAACAATCAGGATATCATGCCTCCCTCCTTGACAATTCTGCTTTGATGACCTTGCTGCGTTTGGCTCCCCCAACACAAACTGTTTAAAAGCCCCCGCTGCTGAGCGGGAGAGCGAGTGGTGAGAGCGGTGTCCTGTGTGATACAGATCGATAGCGGGCCCCGCTGAAGTGTGCCTCCTTTATAGTCACTGAACCTGAGCTTGAAGGGGTTAAAGGAGCCGGGGAGAGCAAGGGCAGGCCTGCACACACACTGAATCCCTGATGAGGGCCACAGAGATGTGGCCCCAGTACAAAGGAACACCAAGGCCATCCCGAGAAGGCAGCCACACAGACTCTACCCCCACAGATATTCGGGAGGAGAGCACAGAGATACATATATCAAAACATCCTATGTGATGGATGGCGGAAAACAAAACAACAGATAACATTCAAGAGAATCTGGGAAGATGATTTAAAAATAAAGAGGAAATAGGGAGACGGAAGCAGAGAGGAGGAGAGGGGAAATATAAAAAATATATATATACAAATAAAAAAATTAAGCTAAACTGACATTTACGAGACAGGGTGTTTTTAAGGAAAATATTTTGAGAGTAAGCTCGAAACAAGAAGGGACAAGTTATGCTGTTGCATGGACGACGGTCTGAAGTAAGGAGGGAATCACGCGAGTCAAGTCCAGAAAGTCAAACACACTCCCTGCTAAAAACTCACAGGATTAGGGAAGAAATTAAACATTCCTTACACAGACAGTAGCCTTTCCTGAAGGCTCCAGTGTTCGGTTGCTTTTTAAGTAAATAAATAAAAGTACCCAATCCATGTAGACTGAGAGACATTTTATGTGAAAGCGTCATTGAGGTCTATTTGCTGCTCTGTTTTTTTCATAGGGACAATTATGGTGAGAAGCCAGGCAGGCCTGTGACATTTTGGGTCACATGTGGGTGTCTTGGCAGCGAGACCGAAGAGTTGTGTGGCTGCGTCTGGTGTGGTTAGGAGAGAAGCTGAATCGGTACTTTGGAGATGAAACGGAGTAATTGCCAAGTAGTGGACTGTCACGTCATGTTGTTTGCGTGCTTCCCCGGGAAAGACAATGGGCCTCACCGCTGGCCACACATGTCTATAAATAAGACAAAAGGAAGCGAAAGGTAATCCTGTCAACGGAAGAGCAATCTCATGGTGAGGAGTCCATTAGTCTTATAAAATATGAAGGTCGGTATTGAGGGTCAGGGCACCACTAGGCCCAGAAACATCCCAGAAGTTGAGCAATTGGAGGTTGTTCTGCTCAACGGACGTTGAGACAATGCACGCAAAGCCAGTGACCTGAACGGAATCCTCCTTCTGCTCTTTTTTAGGGAGTTGTTAATGGGAAGAACTGACCCAGCTGGGACGCATTCACCAAATGTTGTGGATGCGCACTCTATAGCTGGCCAGTACGCTCAATCTGTTCATTTATAAAAGGCTTTAAAGTGGGGAACATGTTTCTGAAAGAATAAGATCTGCTGGTGGGACGTCTGCTTTGTCTGTTTTTATATCCCATGAGTAACCTCTACGGAAAGTATTTGTTACATTGGGTACGAAGGTTATATTAAAATTCATTGCATGTGGAAGATTGCAATCAAGAGTGCAATTTTGTTTTGCAATTTTGTCCTCATTATAAATGATCATCCACACGCTCAAAATCGCCAAATGTGACCTTTCACAAAATGATCTTTTTTATTAAGCAGAGGACTTGAAGGAAATGAATATGTGGAATGATGAAGATTTGTCACATTTAAATGATGACAGAATGCAAAAATGAAAGAGGCTTTAGGTGAATGAAAGACCTTATTACTGCATTCTGCAGGTGTTCCCTTCTCTCTCTCTCTGCAGTGCCAGGCTTGACTCGCTTTAAAAGTTTGGAAATGTTGTTTAAAGCTTTTTATTTTTCCTTTGACAGCCACTGGCAATGAATAAAAGAGACAAAATCTAAGCAAAAATCTAACATGTGGAGTTTATAGGCATTTGTGGGCATTCAAAGTAAACACATGCAAGTATATGATGTAAACTTTGGAAAATGGATAGTGCATAATAAAAACTGCCTCTAATGTTTCCTCGCCATGCAGGGATATCAAATGTGGCACTAGGCGTTTACAAAATAGGCATGATGTGCACACATGTGACATTAAGCATTTTTAGGAGCCCAAGTTGCAATCAAAGGTACTCTTGTGTGCAGAGAGTATAAAGCAGCCATTCTGTATAACCCAATGTACTGGACTTGCAGAGACGGGTGTACTTCTCATTACTATAGCGTGGTTTGGAAACTTTTTATAATATGAGACTTTAAGAAAAGTCTTCTTTCACTCCAGTGAACTAAACATGGCTTATGACTAAAACATGCGCCAGTCCACCAATATTGCAACTACAGTCAATAATAACTTTTTTTTCTGAGCTCTGTGAACTTGAGTATAATAAGGACTGAAACACTTCACACAATCTTCGACTTATAATTACAGTATACAGGTATATTTAAGCACTGTTTTGTTCACACACATTTTTTTAAATTAAGTAACTACTTTCTTGTAAGATTGCATTGCATTCATCTGTATGAAAAATGTACATACTATTTTAGTAAGTATGCTAATGTGACATGTGATTTAAAATGACCTGGTAGGGACAAAAAAGGTTAATAATAAAAAACAGTATTCGTTGTATTCTATTGAGAGCATGCAGGAAGTGTAATTAGATGTAACTGTAGTATTCCCTTGTATTCCCACGTGTTGTAATTGCGTTATGATTTTACCATTATGTATATTCCAATGTTCATCCTGTGGCTTTGGCCATTTCCCCTCTATTATGCCAAATGCTGCATTTGATTAAACCAGTGGCGGCCATAATTGCATTTCACAAACTCACATTGCACTGGAAATCTACGTTCGGGGCCCGAGACAGGTTGACTGCAGCCAAACCTATTCTGGATGGTCCTTATCTGATTTAACATATTAAAAAAATATACTGTATATATTATCTGCAAATATCAAACAATAGTGTACATTTTGTAGACATTTTCATTATTTATAGAAAGGTCAACTGTAGGTGCATACTTATAAAATGTCTGTCAAAAAATGTTGTTCCATTCCTCACATTTCAACCTTCAATTTATTTTATGATGCATGACACAAAATAAAATAAAATTGCAAAAGATAAGCCCATGTTTCAGTTGCGGCAAATAAATAATGTCAGATTTGCAGAGTCCAAAGCGAGGAAACTCTCTCTATGTGATTGTTGTTAGGAAATACAATAAAATGAGGGCCGCCATTATAAATTGCAGCAGTTGTAGTTATAGCACAGGTTGTGTTTGTGTGTGTGGGGGGGGGGGGGGGGGGTCAGGTAATGCAGGCAACCTAGATGGATTATGCTTACTTTGGGTTTTCCTTTTGTTTAACTTGGCACAATGTGTGACAGTTGCACAATCGCATGCGGCCAGAGTGAAAGCAAGCAGAACCTGCTTAACCCAGCCACCAATGACTCGACTGGACACCGGGTCTACGGCGGTTCTGGTGTCATGTGAACAGCGAGCTTCAGGAAGTGTATCTCCAAATAAAACCCAAGCCAAAATACACCGTGCACACACACACACACAAACCCAATGTACACTACATGAGTAATTGTTGTTTATTCACAGGGCAAAAGGAAGTGGTTAATTATGCTGTCGGTTTCCTCCTGCGGAAATTGATGAACTGTATCCAGGTTTTGATGAAGCACTCAAAACAATAACATCCAGTTAATCATGTACCTAGTGGGGTATATCTACAACCAGTGTTCGTCTGTCTCTATTCTCGGATAGTCAGAGAGTCATGTACTGACGCATTCTCCCTTCTACGATTGTCTCAGGTCATATCTTATTGGTGAAATTGAGTCACTACTTTTTTTTTTAAAAAGCTACTTTCTTTCTCTGAGGGCATATAGGCCTACACTTTTCACGGTAAAGGTTTGTCAGTGCTACTTCGGATAACAATGTTTTTAGTTTTTTTTGCCAACCCTCAGACCAACTCAAATCATCTCACCTGAGTCAACAGATTGTTCAAGTGTTTTCATTACCATATGAGTGAGCAAGTGAATGTAACAACAACATTTTACTCATTTACATAGAAAATCATGCGTGACGTGTTAACTAAACAGTTGCTTATCTTCAAAGAAACACCTTACTCCAGTCCTTTGTTTCACGTTTTCATTTTTTACCTGACACACACTGTCCAACTTAAGTATTTTCTAACTAAGCTTTTAGTTCCAGGCACATAGACATTATCTTGATTCCAAAGAAAACACACCATTGTTTGCAGTGCCCCATTGAATGCCTTGTAACCCTGGCATTGAATCAAAACATGTTGCATGAGCTGTGGAATGCTTACACACCAAAAAAAAAAGTCCAATAATAAAAGAATAATTCAAAGTGAATACTACTTCAATGCAATGCAATACATTTTCTCTTCAAATCAACTCACGTTGGTGACCAAACATTAGCTGTGGCGTATCTACTCCTTGGCTCTCTGTCCAACTGTTTCACTGCATTGATTGACCTGTGGTGACGTTAAATGACATGTGTTTGGCACGAGTTGCTGTTTGGGTATCCAGAAGCTACTTATGACGACCCCACACCCTGCCATGGCCTCTACTATAAGGAATCAAATCCGATTGCAAAGACTTTGTTAACAAAGCCAGCGTGTCTGTCGTTGTTTAATGACATGTGGATGGGTGTGTTTAGGTGGACAACGGTTGTGACACAGCTCTCTCTCTTTCCCCGTCACTCCCTCCGGGTGGCGTTTGGCTGTCACTCCCAACTCCAGCTCATCAACATCTCCAGGGAACGCTGGAGTGCTCCCAGTGGAGACAAGTCACATTAAAAATGTAGCGCAGTTATCTCTGCTGAGCCCTTCATTAATTTTGCATGCATATGAAAGGTTTTCCAAAACTTGTGCTATACAGTGTTTGGGTTGTGCATTTTATAGGTTGCGATTATGATATAGTTGGCCAGATTTGCGCCTGATCATACTTAGCAATGGTTTGAGAACATGCTTCTGTTTGAAGGAATATACAAATATTTCACATGTTGGAAAACCAAAGGCGTACGCAGTCAATTCACAGTGAATTTATTATGCATATTTCCCACCAATAAACCTAATACATCCAACGTTATGTTTTATTATTGGTTTTGAGATTCAAAACCATTCAGATTCATCTTTGAGAAAGTATTTAGGCTGTCCTGAGGTCATTGCCATTCCACAGAGCCAGACCAAATAGGAGTGCCAGTCACCGCCTAACAATGGAGAGCTATTGTCGCCTTTCACCGGCCGAGAATGCCAGCGTGGACATGCAGACCACGTCTTCCGGCAAGAGAATGTCCATTTACTCCCCTGTACTTTTGAAAGCCTGTATAATGTAACATGTTTTGGGTGGGAGTTCAAAACACCACTAATGGCCTCTCGGAGATGCTTAGAGCCTTCTGAGGGGGTATCCATTACACACAGCAGCAGTGCTGCCCAACCCCCGGCCCTCTGAGGCGTCACACTTCAGATTATTTTGATGTTACATAAATCACGGAGCCAAGCTCTGACAGGACCGGTGGGGGAACTCTCTGGGGTCAAGAGGGTCACGCTCTGCCCTTTGAAGGCAGGCCTGTGCAAGATGTCAAATTAGAATTCCTGCCCTATACCTTACACCAAGATTCTGGATGAACTTCCTGGCCATGGGGTCAGCTCTTATTTCTCACTCCTCGGTACGCTACGGAGAAAAAAGCCTCTGAGTGATACACATTCCCCCGGAATTTCTCCAAAAAGCCCGACCTATCTATTCCATATTTGCGGCGGTCACATTATACTCCAACGGCTACAGTGTAAATGATTACACGTCCGTTGGTGTTTCATGGTTAGGCCTGTGATGAGAGGCTTGAGAAAGAGCGGGGCTAGTGTTACTAATCTGGGAGGGAATGAGGTGGGACAGGCCTGGAGCGGCACCACCGCCACCTGAGGGTCGGACCACGTGGGCAGGCAGAAGCTGTCACCTGTGCTTGGCCTGAGCCCAGCCGAGCCTGCTAGTTTCTCTCAGTCTCCCAGCTGTGCCCCGGTCACCCACAATGTTGGGAAGATCATTAACACCCCTGGCATCCGTCAGCCTCCAGGACTGAATGGCTGTTCAGGCAGGCACGGGGCCACACGCTGCGGATGCTTCCTGCATATTGGAAGCCGCGGATGGAGAGGCAGCCACGGCATGCTTTTAACGCTGCCATGGCAGAATTCCACGAAAAGGGAAATATGTGTCGTGATCACAGCCAAAATGAGCAGAATTATTAGATTCGTGCGTGAAGGCGTTTTGCTTTCATGAACATGCGGCTCTACCGACAGATCCTTTGTAAACTTTGAGGACTAATTACACTTTGTTTTGTCTCGTATTGTTTTTACCGCATGCTCTGTGTCACTTGAGGCACAATTCCTCTTTGTTGTCCTGTCTCCTTGTTTCAGTTTTTTTTATAAATGAAGGTACATTTGCAAGGACAGGCCAATGACACATCTGTATAAACGCTTCATCTGTTTTGAATCTGTGAGGATTGTTTCATCATTACGAGCGACACTGACTTTGGAAGGAAATGCTCTAGGGAGACCAGGCTTATGGATTTATTCCAGTGAAGTCTTATATCCAATGTTCACATTGCCGCAGTATGCATTATTATTCATGAAGCCTTCCTCTGTCTATTCCACTATCTGGCCTGTTCACTCTTACGCTCGAGAAAGAATAAAATAACAGAATGCAAGGATATTCAGATTTTTGTGGAATATTGAATATAGTGGTGGGTGCAAAATTGCTTTGGTCTTGTAGCCAGTATCGAGGGACTTATATTTATTGTGGCCAGAGGGTGAACTCAGGTTGGCTTCATGCAAATCCGGACCCGCAATCCTAACCAAGAGTCACAGATTAATTTCATTTTTTGGAGGGTAGAAATGGTTGTTGTCGTTATTTTACTGGAAACCCCTCAATCATCTCCCAAATTTGCTGAATCCTTTAATAGATTGGAATGCATCCTTCCAGTGGAAGCTGGTGTTCTGTGAACTCTCCCACTCTGGGTTTCACGTTGAGCAGCCTCCATGTCCAGCTCTTAACAAATTCCAGTTGTGTTTTCAAAATAGCCCACGTCAAAGTGTTGCCTGATATTTTGGAGAGTGATGGATTGTCCACAGTGGAGAAGTGTAAAAGTGAAGGGTGGTGTCCGGCAGTGGGGGCAGTGTCTTCAGGCCAGCCATAGTGCACTCGTGTGTCCCATGGCAGTACATCTCACACAGGTATGTGACAAGGTAAGAGGTTCAATGGAAAATCTAACTTCCACACCAACCGCAGACATCTAGTTTGGCTATATCAGTTTTCTCGAACCCTTTCCTCCACTGCAGTCGGTTATAAAATGTAGATATTCCATAAGGACCGAGGTTTATCCAGTCTGAATCCTCAACGGAGTGCGCAGGGAAACATACTCTGCTGACGGCGCAGTTTGCTGTTTTGCAAAGTCATGAGGATTTCGAAGGGGAGTAGTTTAATCAATGTCACACTAATCAAATGTATTGTCATGTCGATATGAAATTCAAAATGACAACCTGTGACTTTTCCCTCCTACCCCCTTATGTATGTGTGTGAGATGAATTTAAAGTTCTCCCTGCTTGGTCAGTTTGGAAGCCCACAAGAAACACCCTTCAGGATTGTGTTTCATATTCTCGGCTAAGGCCTGACATATACTCGGCGCTCTGCATGGGCCTCGGGAGATAAAGATCAACCAGTCATTTCCTCCAAATATTTCAGGAGGAGACATGTCTATGGGAATGCACACAGGTTTGGAAAACAGACAAAAAGAAAGAGCAGCCTTTACACAGGAAAGTACAGAGCTATTCATCATTTTGGTTTGCTGAGTTGTAATCCATGTGAACGCTGGTGAACGATACTTGTGGCTCTTATGGTTTATGTTATTTATACGGTACCTATTTCGTATATCTGTTTCTACAGAAGATTGAAGTGCCATGGAAAATCACACTCTATAACAGCAAAATGAAAAGGTAATTAATGCAAGCAGCGTGGACAGTGAGAGAGTGATTGTGTTTTTTATTAACATTTTAGCATGAATCTGACACGTACTACATCAAACATAAGCCACTCAACCTTGCACCCTGGATGTCCATTACTCTCAAATTTACACATGGCTATATACTTCACATGTGATGTACATATATACTTATATCTGCAATATGGTGGCATTTATATTTATACAGAGAATCAATTTGTTTGCACACTTTCTTGGACAACCAACAACACAGCCACACACACACACACATGTTCACAAGGAAAAAGACCAGCACACACACACACACACACACACACACACACACACACACACACTCACACACACACACACACACACACATTGGCTGGAAAATAGCTGGGCCTGGGGAGAGGTCAAAAGGTTGGAGGTCCAGGAAGCAGGAAGTCTGTTATTATTCCACTGTTTTATGGGGATGCTTTATTTATGCGCTGGGCTTTTTGCTGTGTGCCCATGAATATGAAGTGGTGCTGGTGGGGCTGTAAACACAGGTGATCCGGGGCCCAGAGGAGGTATTATGGGCTGAACTCAAGGTCAGCGGGCCTGATGACGGATCCAATCGTTTGAAACCAGACTGGCCACGGCAACATACTAGGAGGATGATCTCCCCAATGAAGGGGATGGAGGATATCGGAATTGCTTGACCTCAACCTCAAGAAGCTCCTAAGAGTTGCACAAGAGTCAGAACGCACAAGAAAGCGCCGATAATATTTTCAATGGTACTGCTTCTATGCGTATTTATTATCATTTCAAGCAATTCAGGCTCATTTTGTTTCCATTGATAAATAATAAATAATAAATTATTAAATCCGTTATCTGCATTGGATACCTTGAATAGAGCTGAATCATTAGTGGAGCTATAGCTTTCTTTAGATCAATATCTGTTACTCCCAGACGATGTCTGAAGGACTCAGGAAAGTACAGCCAAAGGCTTAGTGCTATTCAATTTTCCACTGGGTTCCATTTGACTGATGGAGCCATGACTACCAGTGCTCAAAGGGTACTGTGAAATCCATAGAAATGTATATTCTGTCACGTGACCTCAAATATGGATTTCTTATAAATGGGAAAGAGCTGCATGACAGCAGATAATCAGCCATTGCATGTCGTTCCAGCGAAACACACAGAGCATTCACAAGAACACATGCAAAAGTATTGTGGAGACATGCAGGTACATTAACACAAGTAAATCGTCTCTCCTGCTATGGTTTTATGCACAAGCCATTTGTGAGGCTGTCTGAAAGCACACCGATGATTTAAATTATGCTTACCTGCGAGACAGAACAGTAACATTAGCAATATTCGTGGTGGAGTTAATAACATCTGGGAGCTTTCAAATCTGGCCGTACGATCATTTGCAAATAATTACAGCGGATTTATTTTGTTCCCATGCAGGTTTTAATTTAATAACATAGTGAAATTAATTAAGATTACATCCCTTAACCATACTAAATCGAATGATTGCACGTTCTTTTCCGTGTACGTGTACTGGAAATATCATTACGTTTTAAGACCAAGGGGTCATGGCTAAACGGGTGAGCTCCCAACCTTGCTCATTTGCATGTTTTGATTCCCTAAAGGTCAGTCCGTGTCTCTGAAGATATAATGAAATTTTTTTTCCTCCGTCCTATAAAAAAGCAAAATGAATTACTCTGAACTCTGACCGTGCAGGATGTGAGCTGTAGGCCCAAGTATCCTGGCAGAATGAGCGATCACATTTATTTTGGAAGTTAATTACGCGGAACAGATCAGCCCCGGGGTTAGGGTAGGATGGCTTTGATTGACAACAGGGAAATTGAAGCATTTCCAAATCCTTTCTAAAAAATATGATTACAGTGTACACAGTCAAATCATACATGGCGTTTGCAGTTTAATCAAGCCCTAATAAAACAACTGGAGTTGACCAAATAAGTTGACCGAAGATGATTGAATTCAAGAAAGAATGCAATATTTTTCAGGGTTCTAGAAAGATCTGTGTGGAAGATGGTACTCAACTCAAGTCTTGGTGGAGTGGTCTTTCTTTTGAAGATGATTAATGAAGGCTCCTGCTAGGAAAGAAAAAAAAACAGAAGTGTTCTTCCTCATCAGACAAGCCATACTGATGAAGCCACTGATGTGTTCTCTGATTACTGGCTCACCTCTCTCCCTTGCTTTCTCTGGGGCTTGGGTGTGTGTATGTGCGAGCGCATGCATGTGTGTGAGTTTGCGCGTGCACGTGTTTTTGTGTGTGTGTGTGTGTGATAATGCATCCTTGTGTGTGCGTGTGTCTGAGGAGGCCACGTTCGTCGGTAGAGGGGGGTTATTGGCAGCTCCCTCTTCTCAGCCCTGCCTGTCTGTTAGTTCCGCACGACTGAGCCCACTTCATCTTTCATCACTGTGATATCCGTCCAGAGACCGGGCCAGATTTTTGATGTGTGCCACCAGCCCGGCCTCTCCGGGCCTGGATTGGGCTGCGCTCCCTATACAACCTACCTCACACCTCAAAGTTACCAGGGCACACACACTACAAAAGCCCATAGTTCATGGGACACAACCATCCCTTTGCCGTCAATAGGTTTTGATTGAGGTCACGGTGGAAGGCTTCCGGTGCACAGCCACACATCGCACCATTACGTGAAGCGTCGCTCCAAACTGCCTGAGGGTGTTCGAAAGTGCTTGTGCCGCCCACATCGTTCATATTTGTTTGCCTACTCATGTAGTGCTACTAGGGGACGATGATCACTCCAAACAATATTGACGCGCCAAATAGTGTACCAGCATTTACCGGAAACCACTCTGAGACTCTGCTTCGACAAACAAAACACAAAGGCCAGATTGATTGTGCTCGTCTTTAACCAAACACGTCCTCCCCACTGTCAGTCAGTGGATCGCTGTAAACACCCCATAGCCACAAGTATGTCTGGAAAACACGAAGCCATTGGCGTGTGTCCTCCGAGCTGGGAAGTGCTTCGGGCGCTGGCTTCTCTTTTACCCATGCCGAGCGTCCTCCAACAGACTGACCTGACAAGAGTTTTGAAGTTGTCTGGTCACCATCTGCAACGGCCCACACACTTCTCCTTATGTCCACAGAGCGTTTCCGCCAGGGATATTCCCAATCCCAGAGGCCTTTCCACCAGCGAGCTTGTCAACGGTGTTGGAAACTCCTGGGCCGCCCAGATGGATCTCCTACTGTACCTGCTCTGTCGAGCTAAGGGGAGACTTGTTCACACTAAATCAAACTGACGTGTTGACTTCCTCCCGTAGCCTCAGAGACCATGGGCCTTTTGATCTTTACCTCTGCTACGGTAATCCTCGCCCTCCTGCTCCAATTGTCTGCCCTAATCACATGTCGAGACAAATACCTCAGATGGAGTGACTCTCCAGAGGAGGGTGCTCCAGAACTGATCGCTGTGAAGTTTAGCGCTCTCTATCAGTCATGATCATACATGTTTACTGTTTCTTCAGTTACAAAATGTGAGTGTTGTTAGCAACGAGAACGACAAGTATTGACAAAACAACCCTTCCTGCTTTTCTGGCATGCATGATGGGAAGGATGATCGCACCCAAATGTGGAAATTGTTGGCATTTCCTTTTCTTCTTCAAATATGTTATCAGAACACACTTAGCTGGGGGAAAATAAACAGAATTATATGAGATTACTTTGAACGCCACACCGTGCACACAACACTCGACTGAGCCTGTTCCCACAAGCACCTTCGCCAGACAAACTGATCTGAATAACAGGGACTGAAATTCACGCGACGTGACCTTTTCTAGACCTTCCCCCACCTGCCCTCACAGGGGGGTTTCTCTAAAGAGAAAGGGGGAGAGAGAGAGAGGGGGAGGGGGGTTGTGGGGCGAGAGAACCACAGCGGAAAATAAGATGGGAGGGAGAGAGATGGAATATAGTAGAGTCCTTGGCAGAGGAAATAATTACTATACTGTATTTCAGTAGCCAGGTCTTGACAGACATTAGAGAGAAGTCAGGAAATTCAAACCGCACCGGTCTGTCAATGTAAGTTCATTTCTTGAAAATAAAGTTATTTTTGTGGGGGGGGGGGGGGGGGGGGGGGGGGGGGGGGG
>JAVQIZ010141126.1:0-43939 GCA_036023535.2 Galaxias brevipinnis | reverse complement strand
TCACTAATTTTTGGATATCTGTCTATATATATATTGGTGTATAGTTTATATATATATATATATATATATATATATATATATATATATATATATATATATATACTGTATATACATGTGCTATAAATTACTAGGCCAGGCATATCCATATGTACTATGTAGCAAGCTATATATAGCTTACTACATAGTGTGTATGAATATATAGAAGCACTGTGGTAAATAATAGTTGTTTGCCAGCTCTATTCCATTTTTTCATTATTCCAAAAGCGAAAGAACAATCAGACGAATAATTATCCACAAATTACAAACTGGCTAAAGCCTGGCCGTGCTTAGTAATATCTATTATACTCCATATCACTTAAATAATTCCCTGAACTAATTTAGTTTATTTGTCAATAACCTGATAAAGCACAAGGCAAAGCTAGCCCTGGGAGAGGAGAAATCTATCAATCACCCCTTTTGCTTCTTTCTTTTAGGCTTAAGTAAATGGACAAGTAAACCAAGACAAGCATGGCCAGAGATATTTTCACTTTCTGTGAAGTCAAGCTCAACTAATGAATCCTCTCTGTGTAATTTGGCCGCATGGTATTCCATGCCGGTCTCCTGGTCGC
Source organism: Galaxias brevipinnis (assembly GCA_036023535.2). Taxonomy (NCBI): domain Eukaryota; kingdom Metazoa; phylum Chordata; class Actinopteri; order Galaxiiformes; family Galaxiidae; genus Galaxias; species Galaxias brevipinnis. The sequence goes on along the minus strand of JAVQIZ010141126.1, from coordinate 43,331 downwards.
CTCTTCAGCAGGGCCAGCGGGGTCAGGAGGCTCAATATCCCCCTTTTAAATGACTCACCTCATTAACACACTTCTCTCTCTATTTCCTGGTTCACTTTTATGCTGCAGTAAATGTGTCTCTACCAGAAGTAGGGTCTACTCATAACTGAGGTAGAACAATTGTGCTCGGCTTCTTCGTCTAGTTGGTTGTTAACTATATTTTTGACCCAATCAATCAAGATTACGATTAGACGGTTGAGGCTTAGTGTGTGTCCTTGAAAACAGAAGCGCGAAAACATTGCTGAGTATGAATTCAAAGTTAAATACCATTCACACTGTCTGTGGTCATGCTACATACTCGTAGCTGTGCTGCGGTGATATGAAAAGGGTTGATTATCAGCATACAGTTTTACATTTCAAACCGAATGGAAAGTCTGCTTAAGTTATATTTGGAGAAACAGTTCCTCTCAACTACTAAAGCGGTAGATGAAATACATTTGAATTATTCATGGAAAGGAACCCTATTCGTGGATCATTAGCCTTTCTGTTGACCAGTGATAAATCATGCCTGTATTATCACTCCTGCAAAAAATTAAGCAGCCGATAAGTAAGGTGCCACTGAGACAATGATAAATACCCATCTTTTTCACTTGAGACAAAGGCACTTGAGGATTTTGTGATCTACCGGGGCCTTTCTTGACATTTGGTTTATTGATTCCGACTCTTTTAGCGACTTTGGCTTTACTCTAATTTGATTCATTTTGCACCTTTTGCATGGTAATCACCTCAAGCAATTCCACCTCACAATAAATACAATTTGGTTTTCTTACACACAACGACAAAGAGCTTTACCTTGACTAAATGGTAGTTGTCTTATTGTGAAATATGTATCCTAAAATATCCCATACGGGGAAATGAATCCTGCTGGACTGCTGGCCCTCTTCATATTCTGTGGCCTACTAATGGAGGCACTACAGAATTTTAAAAGACTGTGGAGACATAGTTAGCACTGAACACTATTCAAATAAGGACGGAGCACTTAGAAGCACTTAGAATGGTAGTGAAGGAGTAAGAAGGGTAGAATCTTGTCATCTAATGTAGTGACGTATCACTTCCACCCAGTTTATTCCATTTATCTGATTCTCTGCTTTGGAAAGCATCTATTGAGTTTGGAGCCAGGAGGTATTGCAGCCATTTGTTTGGCACATACTCCCTTAAGACAGGAGTACCTGCAGTGGAGCATGTTTTTTAAGTGTGAGTGGTGCTGAAAGCCTTTCCTTTTCGCTCTGTTGGAGATTTGACATGATTAATATTGTCATGAACAGTATTTATGAAAGTCTATTTTTAAAAACTGATAAAAGAAGAGTGACTTTTGCTCAAGTACATTAAGAGCATTTGCTTTCTGCGGATTAAAGACATCATGGACAAATTTAATTTATTTTATTTTGCATTGATTCGTCTGCACATCATTACATGCTTTGAAATCCGTTCTCTCCTTTTATTTCTTTTATTTTTATTTTACAGTAAATGAAAGACTCGCAAAAAAAATTGGCAAATAAATCATGATTTAGTTGGCAGCCTAATTTGGTGATCTAAATGGAGATTGAATTGTATTTAGAAATGTGTTTGAAATGTAAAATAATTTCTTGGGCGTTTTATTTTTTTATAGGCAACACAGGGTATAAACGTAGTTTAACTAACTTGTAAACGTACTAAGCGTTGGGCTACCCTGGTGTTGCTTAAAGGGGTTGTTTGTGTTAACAGTGCAAAAATGTAAGTAAGGCATTTATGGTAATACATCAGAGAAAAAGAAGAAGTTATGTTGTCAGTTTGAACCAAATTCAATGCATTTTCTCTGTAATTGCAGTCATGCTGTTATTGTTGTCTCCAGTAATCATCCAGAAAACATTAATCGACATGGGTGATCCTTAACATGGGCTGCAGCAGTTGTGTGTGTTTGCTTGTGTGTGTGTGTGTGTGTGTGTGTGTGTGTGTGTGTGTGTGTGTGTGTGTGTGTGTGTGTGTGTGTGGCGATCCTTCCAAGAATAGGCTAGCTATTGAGGAGTGACTATTCTGGGATATACTTCACAGATCAAAGGGGTTCTCTTCTCTCTTTTCACAGCTTCAGTTAAACAGAGGCAGTGCTAAGAGCTGTTTTAGAGTGCTCAGAGCGGTCACTTTCCCCTGATATATCTGATCTAGAGCCAGCCTACAAATAAGCTTACAGTTAGGCTCTAGTTAAGAACGTGCATGGGGTGCAACAACATCAACTGAAGCCTCGACAGGAAAAACACATTCTTCATTAGATTATTTTAGGAACAAATAGAAACAGTATCAAGTATAACACCAAAAATTTTTAAGTACAGTGCAGCAAATCACCTTCTCTTCTAAGTTTTTTTTTACAGATTTTCTATGTACACAATCTTTGATATTATCAATTTTCATCAGATATTATTTTAACAAATAATACATCTGGAAGAGTAAATAAGGTTTTTTTCCTCTAAGGTTTTTCATGTACGATCATGAAGAATTTCCTGGGAAAATGAACCCAAATCCTATTGGAGATGAAAAGCTTATAGGGATCAGAAGGGCACAAAGAGAGCAACATGTTCTTATTTTCAATTGTTTGACCACGGTAAATTAAAAACTACAAACCCCAGTGGTTAAATTGTTGCAGGCTTTTTGCTTTGGTCCACATACCATATTTCATAAACGTCCACCTGACTATTGATGCAGGTTACGTTTCATAAACGTCCACCTGACTATTGATACAGGTTACGTTTAATAAACGTCCACCTGACTCTTGATACAGGTTACGTTTCATAAATGTTCACCTGACTATTGATACAGGTTACGTTTCGGACAGTCATCAGCCATTCGGCTCAAAAGCAGTGGCATATTCTCCAGAAAAACCTTGTGTTTGACACATACCTATGAAATAGGAAAAAATTCTGAACCACCAGCTGCTAACATGGGGCTTCTATTGGGAGCTGGTGATAATATACATTATCATGCCATCAAACTGACACCAGTTTTTGTTTTCCTTGGAAGTCCAATTAGCAGCCAGCCCAGGATGGTAATAGATCTGCCTCTGTTCCTAGACACTTGTCTTTGAGTCCAACGGCCTTGCAGTGTTTTTCTCACTTTTTCACTTTGCCTCATGCTTTATTCTATTTCAAGATTTGGAATGTTCATTTCCTCGATTTGATGCACATCTGAAGCTTTTTTTCAACGTTCTCTCTCACTTTTCCTTTCAGAGAGTGTCGACTGTGATTTGACTGAGCTGGGAGATGTAGTTGCTAAAAAGTAGACATTATCCCCGTCTAAAGTACATCACACACCCACTTCAATCCAATCCTTTATTCTAATAATACACTGGGTTGTCATGGGATCATATTTAAAAGGAGAAAGTGCAATGGATTCCCAAGGGTGTCCATGCCCTGACCCCTATTTGGATGTTCCAAATACACGCTCTGACTGAACGGCCACCACTTGGCATCCACAGCTCTCACAATACACATACTCACACACTTTACGGCGTTTGTACTAACAGGATTCAGTGAAAGGGCATTAGGGATGGTGCGACTGTCTCATATAAGCCAATGGACTGCTAGCTAAATGACAGAAACATTACAGAGAGGGCACCAACAAGCATGGATACGCATATCCTCATATCTCACACATTTTCACACCCATTTTCCATCTCCAGCCATAGATTTGAGGGCTGACAGGGTATAGACTTCACAGTCAGGGCAAGCAGAGTGCAGATTGGCTCCTCTTTTCCGCATGGTAGGGAGTAAATTGAAAAGTTAAGTGACTCCCAGTAATATGAGTGAGGCGGCTGCCGCCCCTGATTCCTGAATACAAATAAGCTAAGGGAGATGTCGAGAGAGCTGCTTGTTCATCTACACCGCTGCATTTATGTGCTTCGGTCCGTTGGTCTGTCTGCCAGTTTGTCATTTATGTGCTTCGGTCCGTTGGTCTGTCTGCCAGTTTGTCATTTGTGTGCCTAACACAGTTATGTGCTTTGTTTCATCACATATATGATAGATAGTGAGCTTAGCATGTAATCATGGTTCCCTCATATGGTGTTTCCACAATCCCCTTGAGAACCCAGACTCTCCCAGCCGTCGTGGGCCAGTTCATCTGTTTCATCATTTACATCGGGTAAGGAGTCAGGAGTCATGGCCTCAAAGCATCCAAAGAACAGGCAGTCATTGTTTTTCTGTGTAACCTTGTAGATGGTTTTTCATGACCATATACCTAAAAAAAAACACTCCTTTTAGAAATTCTTGTAGAGCAGCGTTTGCCAGTTTTAGATGTAATTTCAGCTTTGGACCTCCCTGTCTGGGACGTTCCACATGATGTGCCTGACACCTCATCAGCCTGCACTGGCCCGCTCAGAGCTGCCCTGGTCCTTTGCATACCTCCCTCTCCCTCCCTCTCCCTCACTCTCCCTCACTCTCCCTCACTCATTCATACGTGCCTCCGTACGTTTGTCAGGGAAGCAGCAGGCATTACTGAGCACCTAGCAGAGGGCCAGGGAGGACTCTCTACAGCAGCAGACCCGTTTGTCATTTAGTAACTAAATGAGTATCGATGGGGCCGCTGAAGAGCCTCGCTTTCAGGACAAACCCTGCTCGCACTGGAACGCCCACTTATTGACACGGCTGCCTATTACCCAGGGTCACTTTCTCAATATTGACAAGTTCACTGTTAAAGTTGTTTGAATTGAATTAACCTGTGGCTGCACCTCAGCCGGGGGTAGTGGGCTAGAGGAACTTATTAAAGATATGGTTTTGAATCAACATAGCTGGACAGTTTAGGTCTGGACAGGCAGAGCTGAAATCTATCCATAATACAAGCGGTTGACCCAAGGCCACTGAGTAGGGCTGAAGCAATAAGGGGAGAATCTAATATGGTGGCGTGGGCTGTCCCAACAGAGTAGAGGAGTCACACCTGAAAGAGAGGTTTTAATGGCTTACACAAGCACTCTGACTATGTCTTTCTCTCTCACACACTCTACGGGTCGCTCTGTCTCTGCACTCATCTTTCTCTCTTTCTCTCTATCCTTCTGTGTCTCTATCCCACACAGGGTTAGTAAACCACACAAACACAGTAGACACACTTTGACAAACACAAGAGCACACGCACCCCCAACCCCACACAGCCCTGGGAAAGTGATAAGTGTGAGTCCAGTCTAGCTGTGACCCTAACCTCATTGCAGACTTTATTGGACAGCTTCACTGGAGAAGTAACCTCATTTTGCCTGAAGGACTACAGAGTCAGCTATTTGTTTAGCTGCTTGCACACTCTCTCTCTCACACACACACACACACACTCTCTCTCTCTCTCTCTCTCTCTCTTTGTCCTCTCCCCATCTCCTTTTTTTTTGCTATCACACGCAAACACTGACTTGCCCCACCCGATCTCCCCCACCCTCAAACGCACACACACACGCACATACATTCAGGCGTTAAAGGCAGTGCACCAAGGGACCTAGTTCAGAAGAAGCAATAGGAAAAAGCTCAGCAAAGGGAACAACATTGTTAGCTTTCTGCTGAATTGTAAAGGAAGTGTCCAAAGTGGACACTGTTCAGCCATTTCCATTTAGGAAGTGGAATTGGATGATCTCTAAGGATATTTGGAATAGGTAGAAGTAAGTCTGTTGGTACTGCAGTGAAACTTGAGTAGTCCGGCAATACCGATTATATTTTTTCATCTGGGAGAAAACTGCTTAAGAAATTGCATGCCTTTTTTTAAAACGCTCATGAAATTTTTTCATTCTTTCTCACTCAGCTTTCATCTCGTTTTTATTTTACCCACTGCAAACTTGTGGTCTAAGTACTAAAGTCTCAAGACACCACCAGTTATTTTGGCTTTTCATGTCGGGCCACAGACGCACACCCTGACAAGGAAAGACTTCCCACCATTTCCATATTCGTGGTCCCCATCTTCCCTGGTTGACCGCGCCATGAACTCCCCACCAGGTCCCCAGTGGTCTGAAGGCTGATCCGCCCGGCGACAGCTCGTGCCATCCCGCTCACTCCAGCGGGCTTCCTGGCACCTCCGTGGACGTGGTGACAGGACCGGCGCGGTCATGCACAAGTGCTTGCTCGGTGGCACCTTCCTACAACAGAAGCCATCTTTAATAGCACATGCATTATAGATTGGCTTTATGTGACAGCTCACAGTGTGTGGATGCTCTGCAGCCCCCCCATGCCTTTACAAGAAGCTGCAAAGAAATAGGATTGTTCTGCCAAGCAGTTAGAGTGGAGGTTAGCCACTTAGCGATAATCTGAATGAGACATCAAAAACAGCACAGCTTGCACTAGGATAGTTGTAGTATTATTTCCTACTTTTTAGGGTTGGCAGGTTGGTGGAGGGTTGATGATTAGCTGGGAAACTTTAGGAAGAACCTCCTGAAGCACGGACTGGGCTTATGGTTCTTCCCAGCTTGCCTTTAAGGGTCCGATGAAAGGATCCCGCTGTGATTAGTGAGACTGAGAGCGAGCCAACAGGAAGGGCCACAAATCACCCTCACAAGAGAGAGGGAGCACGGAGTTACCTCGACAGCTTTACGACCGCCATTTTATGAATGTAGTTGAGGGTTCTGCATAGGGTGTCCCCTCCAGCCCAGATCACTCAGTGCCAAACAATAGCCTTATATTTCCCCTGACTCAGCAAACAACACCTATTCACAGGGAAGACAATGTTAGGGTCATCTAACGGCCCCACTGGCTACTTTCATGTAAACCCTTGTGATAAGCTTCTCTGCTTTATGAGAGGGAATGCACATTTACTATTGTATTCGTGGAGATTATTTGTGTGTATTTGTAATAGCCTAACTTCCAAATCCATGTTGTCTTTATTTTGACTGTCAGCCTAAACAGTGCGTTCTCCTCCACTTAGGTGAAGGTCTAGCGGTTCAAAGCTGCCATCCTTGATGGAGCCAGACTAGTCAGGGTGTGTCTCTCAGCTGCATGGCATCTCCACTGTGTGAACTCTGTCTAGAGGGCTGAGGCAGTCAGAGTGTCACGTCTCCACTGTGTGAACTCTATCTAGAGGGCTGAGTCAGTCAGAGTGTCACATCTCCACAGATGGTGTGCTCCCCATGCAGTCTCGCTCACAGCCCCCCTCACATACTGGCACCCAGTTGGTGTTTGCTGTTTTTAAAGTTCAAGCATAAGTTGATTCTCAGCAGAGAAAAGAATTTGTCTGCTCTAAGCATAACAAATCATAGTCAAACAGATCAACAGTCAGTCTTTCCAAATGAATCTAGTTCAAACCAGATCACCCTCTCTATGTCTGTGCAGAGTAGAATTGGCTATGAGAGTGGGGTGCTGTAAACAGCAGCTGTGTCAGTATAGGTGTGGGGGAATTCTATTCAGTAATGGAGAATGTTTGGTGGTTATCGTTATCTAAGCGGTCAATAAATGATCAGCTCAATGGTTTGTGTTGGACTTGCACGTAGAATGTGGGTGGCAAATATTATTGACTCAAGTAGCTACAGTCTGGAGCAAATGTCACAGGCAGTTTAACATGCATCACGGGAAACACGCTTAGAGTAACAGCAACATAGATGTGTTGAAAGACTCAATCAATCTTTCATTATTTGCAAAAACATGGATATTTCAGTGGCACAGTTCATTCCAGTAAGATTTAAGACTGGGTTTAAGACAGAAAAATATATTTTATTTAGAAAATGATGCAACGTCTTTCACTGAAACAGCAGTGATCATCCTAAGACAAATCCATTGTAAAGAAAAGCGGTTCTAGTATACCATTTCTGTTCAAAGCGAGTAATAGGTTACCAGATAGGGGTCAAGCACATGTCATTGTAAGCAGCCTGCTCAAATGTCATGTTTCTGAATGTGCATACCTTTGTCTCCTCTGAGGACCTTCAGACTCTACGAGACAATGTTGACCTTTGACCTCAGCCCACTGTGTTTACCTCAATTACTCTGTCCAACCCATAACAGATGCATACCAAGGAAGCGGTGAAGTAGTCGGTCAAATATTATCTTAGCTTCACCAAACAGATGCAAGATGTCAGAAGAGGTGCCACTTGTGAATTGCCACCATTTCCAAACCTCATTAACACACTTCAGATAGTCATCAAGACGGTCTGGAAATATCTCAATAGCTGTCATTAGGAATATGAATTATGACAGAAGTAAAAAGGCAGACACCAAAGAGCACCTGAAGTGGAGGTCACCTTAGCTGTGTGGGGGGAAATGCTATTACAGTGGCGGTAAATTCAGGCAGATTGCTCTCAATTGAGTGAACCGGGGAAAACAATATTAGAGAGGCGGAGAAACAAAAACAAAAGTAAGCCAACGGGAGACACAACAGGGCATCGGGCTCCGGCATCTCAGAAAGGAGTTCTATCCAAAGCAAGGATGCACACTGAATACAGAGTTCCACATACACCAAAACAAACACACACACAAACACCAGCACTACTACATTTCAAACTTTACAATAGGGGCCCTCATTTCTTTGTGTATGTATGTGTGTCTGCTGTGTATTTGCTCTTAGTTATGTAGTCAATTGAAAATGTATCTGTGTTAACATATTGTGGCAGGAAGCTCCAGAAAACAACCCATCCACCAGAGTGTAATGTAACCCAGAAAATGGTTGAACCTGTTTATACCGTAGATAAGAGAATGCACGTGTGTGTGTGTGTGTGTGTTTGTGTGTGTGTGTCTGTGTGTGTGTGCGTGTGTGTGCACACTATAGTGAATTTAACCATTATACTAAAAGTTATGTGAGTATTTCATCTATCACCAATGCAGGCAGTAGAACAATTGTACCGCTTGTTCGTAAAACTCATTATTTTGACACCTAGCTATGTATACAGTATAAAAGAGAGCTGTCAACGTAACATTTACTTTTACTACATAGTTTTACCACAGAATGTGCAGTTCAATAAAAATACTGTACAGTACCGCACTAATCCCAGCAAATAAATGCCTATATATCTCTTATCCTCAGATATTGGTAAAGAAATATTCACAATAACGTTCAAAATAGCAGTTGCTGTGTGAGTGTGTGTGTGTTGCATTATTTTCTCCAGATTTAATCAAATCTCTTATTCTGTTACTAACTACTAACTAACTATTACTAATTACTAACTACTGTTCCAAGAGAACAGGACCAACAGCCTTGAAAAAAGACTCTCTGGTTCCGTTTCAGTCTGTTAAATGGGAGATGTTTCATGAACAGGCAGCACATGAACAGCACCTCTACTCAAAGCAGATCATCACGTCCTGACTGAGAATCAGAGAAAAAAAGGGAAATTACCTTTTTCTTCCCTCACCTTCCAAGAATTACCACAGTCCAAAGTCAAAACAAATTCTCTCCCTGAAAGCTGTGAAATGGCCCTCCCCTGGCTCTGCTGCTGTGCAGGATTGGAAGTCAACTAACTCCACCACTGTCAGCGCTGGAGGTATTAGCGGGGTGCTGCTTGGTATTTTCAGCTTCTCCCCTACCCCCTGTTTGGTAATCTCACCACAAAGCAGAGCAGGAGAGGACTTTAGTCTGTCATTTTCCAGAGATAACCTGATAGCGTCAGGCCTGGGAGATGCCTGGTAGATACGGTTGGTGCTTCTCCTGGGATAAGGCAAGCAGGATGTCCCAGAGCTCCAACCAGACATCTACAGCATTTCAACCTGCCAGCTAGCATAGGTCAACCAATAAAGAAGACTAGTTTGACATTTGATACTGAGTTTTACTATTGATTGTAGTCTTTGATTTGATTTCTCAAATGGACCATATTATTAATGTTACAGATTGTTTGAGATGAAGCTGGGAGAGGGTGAGAGAACTAAGGTGTGAGTCAGGCCGCAAGACAAACGGTGAAAGAGAATCTCAAAGTACAATGGGAACTGATAGAAAGAGAAGATAGACATGAAGCAAGAGAAAGAAGTGAAGGCGATCCACAGTGGATAGAGAGATAGAAAGGGTAAGAAAGACAAAGAGGGAGGGAGGGAGAGAAAGGTGGTTCCAGATGGATAGAGATAGCACCCAGACCCAGCCACTGCCTCCACACTGATTGGGCCTTGTTTGTTTCACAGAGGAAATGTCAGCAGAGGAAGGAGAGAGAGCACCCAAATGTCACAGTCAGTCTCCCAGCCAGCAATCGCAACACACACACACATACACACACACACACACACACACACAAAACGAGTTCATATTTACACAACACTTCCACAGGGAGTTGAGGCTTATTCTTAATCTACCCGCGGAGGAGAAATCAATAATGTCTCCTTCTCCCACCAAGAAAAGTTTGTGGTCTCCCTCGTCAACCTTAAAGGTGGAAATGGTTTTACAGTAATCCAGTACTGTCGCTAGGTAGAAATTGAACATACTAACAGGGGTTTAATAAGCTGCAAATAAAGAAAGAACACTTTCTAGAAGGTTGAGATATGATGTCTAGTGTTTGAGATTGTGCGCCCCCATCCTTCTCACACAGCCTAGGCCTCTCTGTGGACAAAGCCCCACTAGCCCCCCCTCTACCGCATCCCTCCCTCTCTCTCTCCGCTGCACTTCCCTCCATCTGTTCCAGCTTCCTCTACGTCTTTCAATCTCTGTTGTCGGCACTTTGAAGTGCACATTCCACTGTGTACTGAGTGAGTGTGCTGGGTTCCCATTGGTCTGTGACGTGCATGTGTGGACGGGATGCTTTACCGCGTGCGCTGGTGTTTCCCAGTAGACAGCAGAGTAAATGAAGAGATATGAGGCTGGGATGACGCTTTGATGCTGGTGATTCATTTTCATGAAGGGACGCGTAAGTCTCCGTAGAGCCTCCAGATAAGAGAACTTGTGATGACTTGAGTGTTGTATGAGTAGTTATGCATGTGTGTTTGAGTACTGTACCTTGTGCATCTTGATATGTGTTTGTGTGGTTTTATTGCATAACCAGCTGGTATTTCTGCACCATAAGTTGTATTGGTTTAAATAAACATCCTTTGCTTGTTTAGTTTGTCACATTTCCATGAGCATAATATGGCCCAGTAAATATGCAACATCAGGGAGGCGTTCAGATCAGGTCTAAACAACGTCTGTTAGTTCAGACCCACTTTGTACGTCTGGAGAACGTTCAATAAGGGTTCAAAATGTAAGCGTCTAACTAACACATAAGACAATAGGTCTCAAAACCATTTGGCACACATTTAGTTTCACAGTTATTGATATTTCATGAGTTTGATCAATTTGTGTTGTAATGATCAAATTGTAGTAAGGTATTGCAATAGGGATTGCTATTTTTTCATGTCCATATTTCATCAAACTCATTAACTCTCAGAACTGTCAGACTAAATTAAAGTGCATGTCTAAAACTACATGTGTGAGATGGTGCTAAATAAATCAGCATTGTTTTTTTAGTGAAGTGTACATGTCACTTGGCAGGTAACCTTATCCCTTATAAATTATTGTTTAATTTTTTAATTGTTAATATTTTGCTGAAAACCTCATTAAAAATATTCTCTTGTCATTTCAAAAAATATTCCATCTTTATTCAACAAGATGTCATGCATTTACAATTGTAAATAAGCCTATTAAACACTCTTGGAACACCTGTATGTCTTGGGCAGGTGCATGTGGTATAAATGTGTAATATTTACAATCAATAGTCCTGCACACTGCCTTCACTACAATCAGTTTTATTTTATGCTGTGCTTTGGTCATCCAACCTTGGAACAATAGCCAACCTGATGAAGGTTTGATGACAAAAACATGGTGTTCAATAAAGAGAATGAAGATAGGATGGGACTCAGGCATCATTTACAATTAAACAAGTAAAGTTGATTTAAATAGAGTGCAACAGGGACCTCTTAATGAGTCAAAGAAAGACGTCATGTTTCATTAGGAACTCTGTAAAGGGGGTCACTGGGCTGTCAACAGGGCAGCGGGGTGGCTCAGTGGTTAGCACTGTTGCCTCACAACCACAAGGTCCTCGGTTCAGATCCCAGCTGACCCAAGGGCCTTTCTTCAGTGAGTTTGCATGTTCTCCCTAAGTTGAGAGTTGAAGGCAAGTTTGGCACAAATTGACTGCTGTGGTATCTCCCACACAGAGCTGTGACAAAGCAATGAACTAAATTCAATTGATTACTGTTAAAATACGTCTTTTTGAACGTTAAGGAAGTCGCAAAAACGTTCATTTTGAACCGTGTAAGGAGGTCACTTGGACATAAACAGTGGACGTTTAAAAGACATCTTTGTTGAACTTTCATTCTGGCTTCTCGGTGGATGTCTTTTCAATGTGTCTTTGCTCAGTGGGGCTTGTTCCCTTGCATATTCACTTCATGCAGTGGGTTGCAGAATGTATTTCTACTGTTGATATTGTTCAATACAGTATATACTGGGACAGATCCGGTAGCTTCAGGGTAACAGAGTGGCAGGATGGCAATATATCCAAAACACACAACTTAAACCTTGAGCAAGGCATCTAGAGTACTTCCTTCTTTAACAAAGCTCTGGGCCTCCTTGTCAACATGTTGCGTACTGCTCCAGTGATAAAGGATCATTTCAATATACACAGGATAGGATGTTATAATCTGTATGATCTGTTGTCAAACGTTTATAATGTAATCATCTTTTAATGTATTGCACTTATCCTCTTTCATATATATTATTATATTCTTCAGTCATTCCACTTGTAACTCTTATCCCTCCTAAATGTGAACCTGTTTGCTTTATTACCTTCCTGTAGAGTTCTAAAGGCCCAAGCTATTAATGATCTAAACTGTACAACAGTGAGCTAGGCAGTGCAAACACTGACACTAAGGGTCCTTTCTACAGGCTGGATCAACGCTAACCTGTGGTTAAGTGTTGTTGCTGCTTTTCTAAAAGGGTGTCTTTTTTTCTGCTGGTGGTTTATCGAGTGCCAGGCCTTTAATGTATGCTGTGAAAGGAGGCCATGGGGTATAGCGAGAGATCACAACGCTCAGTCAGACAGGCTTAGATTTGACTCTGCTCGCTGCTTGCTTTGTCTAAATCTACTTTGTGATCTCTCTCTTTCTCTCCTGGACTGTCTCCTCTTCCCTCCATCGTCTCCTCTGCACCTGACTTCACTCCTCTTTTTCCCCTCCTTTGCTTTTCCTTCTCCTTCCTAACACCCATCTTTCCTCCTTGCTGTCAGAGTGTCCCACGCAAATATCAAATCATATTGAGTCATTTTCACATGCTTTCTGTCATGCTTCCATCTCAAAATGCATTCTAAAAACTCAGGCGCTGCTCATCTTGGCATGCCTCACTACCTCAGAGCAAGAAGTGTGATGTGTGTGTGTGTATGCGGGGAGGATGTGCACGTGAGTGTTTGTTGTTGTTTATGTGTGTGCTTGTGATTGTGTGTGTGTGTGTGTGTCTATGTGTACCTGTGTGTGTGTGTGTGTGTTTGTGTGTGTGTGTGCGCGCATGTGCCTGTAAGTGTGTATGCGTGTAGATCAGACAGTAGGTTGGTGTTTCAGAGCTCCCAGCTATTCCAGATGTCCATTTCCCGTCATTCAGTCCCTGTCTGATGTGTGGAGCCAAGGACAACCACACAGTACCAGTGACTGAGGGGGGGGGGGGGCTTTCCCCACTGTAACCACAGGATTAATCACGTACTGCTTCCAGTACACCTTCCAGCTCTTTCTCGTTTCATCTGTCAACAGCTGTCTGTCGTGTGTGTGTGTCTCTCCCATTTCAACTGGCTGACACATTTGGTAAAGGGAATCTTTCCTTTTCATAAAGGTACGGAAAATATTGATTAATACTGTACAGTGTGAATCTCTTCAAATATTGTAGCAAGCAGCAGAGGAGAAACTCTGTCAGGGACTAGTATGTGTTCATCCTTCACCAGCTGAATGTCCTCCTCCCTAACGTGGAGCAACAGTAACGTTTGAGAGAGCGATACAGAGTTCTGTGTTGTTGCAGTAAGGTTTATTTGAGTAGAAACCATTCCCCCTTCACTCATACTAAAAGAGGATAAATTGGCTCAGACAGCAGGACTTTCTTGCTAAAATAATAGGCTTTAGCTTGTTCGCCCAGTGGGGCTCCCGACAATGCAGCACTCACCGTCTTTTATCTCTCTCTGTGGAAGCACACAGGCATGGTCCTTGACCAGAACTGGACCATTATTTTCTTTGCTGGGCCACATGAAAATTCCACAATTCCATTAGGGACCGGACACATTTTCTTCAGAAGACAAGAAAGTTTTTTTTTCCCCATTTCACATATGATGTTACATAAACCATCACTTTCAAATCAATATCAATTAAAAAACCAAAGCAGATTCATTTGAGTGGGTTTGTCAGTTTGTGTGGGTGTGTGCGTATTGAAGATAGAATGCATAATTGCAGAAGTACACACAGGAGAGTGTGTTTTCCTACATAGTTACACATAGCTATGCTGTTATATGTAGTAGGATGTATGCATGGCTCACAGATGAATAGAACAGGCATTGGTTTGTTCCACCAACAACCGATCTGACTGCTGACAAATAAAGTTTGAAGTTAAGGAGTGCACGCTTTGAGTTGAACTGGAATGGAGAATAAATCAACAGCATGCCCCTTTCTAGGGTTTCAAATCCTCAAATCAGCATCACAACGTTTCTATCGGCAGACTAACTAAAAACATTCACATACAGATCGTCGCTTGACAGTGCCAGCATAAATGACATGTTAACCTATCATGTAGTAACAGAGACAGTCTAAACAAACAGTCTCTACTTTGTTAAGCTATGTGAAGATGGAGAAGAACAATTATATTAATGTGCTTCAAGCGATCATAACGTAAGATTTATAATATTTCTTTGTCTAGCATTGTTTTATCACTCAGAGGGACTGTACCAAACACGTGAAAAGTGAAATCTGTGCCTTGTACATTTCTTTAGATCACCTCTGACAACACATTTACCCTTTTTTAAAAGCTGTTCTGAATCGCAGCCATTTGTGACGTGGAAAATGTAAGTCAATCTAATTGACCAATCACAGACTCAGGCTAGTATAAGTAAGATCCTCCCCGCCTCTCACACTGTGTCAGCTGGGATAGGCTCCGGCCCCCCCGCGACCCTGCAAAGAATAAGCCGTACACATTTGTATAGCAAATGGATGGATGGATGGATGGATGTCTACATTCCGGGCCGTTCAATGTGTTTCTGCATCCGTGCCACAACAACCACTCCCGCTCTGTTGTACATTTCCAGTGGCTTTCAATGCTGAAGACTGAAGCAGATCAGCAAATCCTACGAACTTTGAGTTTTTTATGATCAGCATAGTAATATATAAACATAATAAATATATACTTTTTTGCAAACCACAGCCAATAGGCCCATGCCTGTTGGTTAAAATAGCACACGTTCTCTTCCATAAATCTGGCCACCTTAGACTTGAAGTACACCAGGGATATAAATATAGCCCAGTATAAATAGACAGAAGAACACGCCAGGCAACAGTGGATGACAGGAAGCAGAGATAATGCATGGTGACTGGTTAGAACTTCCTTCCTGTACACACACACATATATATATATATATATATATATATATGTATACTGTATATGTATACTGTATATAGCGTACATATATATAAGTGTATATGGCTCTTCCCTTTGCTTTATATCTCTTGGGTTATTTATCATTTATTTATTGAATTTCATGAGCTGCTCTCCTGCCAGGATGTGGGTGTAGAAGGGGAGGGGGGTCTAGGAGACAAATACTCGCTCCCTAATTAGCCCAAACACAGCTGCAGGTTTAGACATTTAGATGTTTCTTCGGCATGACGGCCATGACTCGACTTGTCTCCTCTTCCTCTTATTAACAGCTTGTTGATTTTGATCTGGACCAAGAGTATCTATCGTTCAGCATTTAAGATCATAGAGAAATGTCGCTCTGCCTTTGCTCATATTTATCAGCCTTCATAGTTTTCATCAGCAGCATGTGCCTGATGCAACCAAAGCAAAGCAACAAAGATAAGTCTGCAGGCAAGATCAGAAGCATCCATCTTGTCTTCAAGCCTTGCTGCCTCAGAATGGTCTCAGCAGCAGTAAGCTCTGGCATGATTACTTACCTGTGTTAGATACGTTTGTGGATGATAAAAACAAAAATGGGTGTGTGAGAGTATGCCAATATAATACATGCCTTACATTGATTATTGTGTGATTTATTGTTTGTTTACGCTGGACAGGTTTACATGTTGATCAATAAAATGCAAACGAGGAAAGCAAATGAACCAGAGATGGGTGTCCTTTGATTGAGCGCTACAATAGACTTAAATGTGAACCAAAATGCTATGGTAAAGAAATGTGCATGTTAGCTGACACAATCAGTCTCTAACTGTGTGTATTTATAGCCAGTAGTTGAGCACTTTTTCAGTTTCTAGCCTGTCATCCTGCTTTCCAAATGTCAGAGAATGGCCGGGTTGTGGCTCTCTCTCTTTCTCTCTCTCTCTCTCTCTCTCTCGGGAAGCGTTTGTGTTTTTCATCTAAAACTAATAATAATGAGGGAGGTCCTGGGAGTCGCCTAGTATTTATTTTCAATTTCTTCCTTTTTCACAGATCACTACATTTTCTTTATTCTCGGCACCAAAAATACACTTTTATGGGCCAGTTAAGGCATAATGACATATCTAATTTTTACTTTGATAGCTATTTTATTTGGGTTTGATGTCAAAATGTTTGCTATTAAAATTCTGTTATCTCTGAACCTGACATGGTAGTATCCATTTATAAATGGTTTCTCAGGAACAGCTGTGGAGGGAATTAAAATCCCCTCAACTCTCGTTAAATAGTGAATGGTTCCAGAGATGTGCTGTTTTACCTGCCTCTAAAACCGCCAACCCATATTAAGCTTGTTGATCCGGATGATATGGATGCACTGAGAGCTTAGGTATATGTGTTATATGTTCTTCTCCTTCTAGGGTTTGGTTTTGGGTTTCCCCCACACCAAAGGTTACTTTCACATTGGGGAAATGTCTGTCTTCATGTCACCACCCTAGCTACTACTTTAGATGTTTGATGGCAACTTCTTTGATTCCAAGCAAGGCTTCAGCAAGGGCGAGGGCAAACGTGACGTTAAGGCTCATGAGTGAAAAGGACATTTGTTTTCCAGTTTTTATATCTCAAATAGGACAATGCATAAATGCTCTGGCCGATACTGCTCAGACTATTCCAAATAAAATGTCTAGCCTTTGAGCCTGGTAGACTTAAGGATTTATCACCTTACAATCAATCACCTTCTAAGTTATATGACCTAGTTACTGCTTGCTGCCACACTGTGAAGTAGAGCCGGCAGAGCAGGGGACCGACCTCTACACTGATCAGGTAATCAACCCTTCCTCATCACTAAGCTAGACCATCGCATTTTAACTGAGGCCACCGCAGCTTTGACAATATGTTTCCTACTAACAAGCATTCCTTTGGATTGACCTATGCTACGATACTGGAAAAACATGATATGATGTTTGTATGAGTCCATAAGTAGTAACACAAACTGATCCAGGTAAAGAATATTTGTATGAGTCCATAGGTAGTAACACAAACTGATCCAGGTAAAGAATGTCTGTATGGCTATTGGCAAACTGAAAAGTGACTAGAAAACACAGACCTCCCTTATATATATATCTGTCACTCCGATGCTTTGATTGGTCAGGGAAAGCACTCTAAGCTGTTATTATCAACACTGATTTTCAATCCACAGTGTGTCTGTGGGGAGTTCCCTTTATTCGGAACTCTTCCCAGCTCCATAATCGTCATTTCCCAGATCACTAGGGTTTCCAAAACGTTATGACAAGTGATGAGACAAAGTTTGAAATAATATGGCGGGGCAGGACCGGTAAAAGACAGACAGGTGACACATTGATGCACTGTTATTGGTCATTTGTGTGCACGTAGCTTTACAGAACATTGTTAATCCACATGCCTGTTTTTCTCCCTTTAGGGCCGCACATAGATTAAAAAGCAGTACTGGAACAGCTTTATTTTCAAAATGTACAACAGGCTCCTGTATGAAGCTGTTAGGAGTGACGGCTCTCTGTCTGGCATCTCAGTGGAGCTCAGAGTAGGCAAACTCCATCAATCAAACTCTAGGCTTTATGACATACCAGGTAATCCTTTCAGTAGTGTGTACATCCCTTAATTTCTCATAATTCGAAACTGAAATTAATTTATTATGCTCATTACAGAGATTATGTATATGATATTAATAACACATGGAGCGTAATCAAATCAAAATATGATTGATAGGAGGAGAGGAAGCCATGTGTTCTTTTAATTATCCATAATTGACACTTGGTTTTGAGGTGCATGCTAAGCTGTAGTTACTAAGAATATGGAATGCGAAGTAGATGTGAGTGAATATGTGGTTTGTCTTTCTGTCTCTGTTGTCCATGTGCAGAAGTGTGTAAGGGAAGAGGAATGGGCAATGGAAACGATCAGCCATGGGTGGAGGCTTTGTGAAGCTCCCAACAGGTGCATGACAGTTAGCCAGAGGAGGAATTAGATGCTGGCTCCTGTGCCTTCATTGCGGAGGCGTCAGGCCACAGGGTGAGTTCAGACTGAAGGGACCATCTGGACAAGGAGAGAGAGAAGAACAGAAGACCTGAGAGTCAGCCATTATCCACGCTCCAACCTCTGACCTGTTCCCTCCTCTGCTCTCCGTCTCGCTATCACTCTCTGCTTTCTGAATCACTTTGGTTAGCTAATATAAGACGCAAAACCTTTCAAAAATGTTACGACCTGCAATGCGTTTACGTTCTTATGGATGTTTTTTTTACATTAGAACTATCAGGGTTGTAGGTGTGGATATGGACAAAAGTGCATAGATGTTTCCAGGTGAATAACAATGCATAACCAAGAAATGAATAGAGATAGATTTCCAGGTTTATTAATTGCATTTTCACTAGTTTACTTAAGGTAAGATTACACCATATACTGACACAAGTAAGACAATGACGGAACATAGCACAAACAAAGGCTGGGGCTTAAATACTCAAAACCAAAGACAGACTCGCAGACGAACACAGTCAGGCTGATGGCAATGGAGGTCTGTGATGAGCGATTGATCCAGAATCCTCCCATGAGCGTTCCTCCGGACCCCTCCCAGTCAACGAGGTACTCGATTCCATCTCTGACCTTTCTAGAGTTCAACAACCAATAAATGTATGAGCTAGTTGACCATCAATAATGCAAAGTGCCAGAGTAGGAGCTGGTGGAGGAGCAAGCCCTTCTTACAGTGTTACAGATTGGTGTAAGCGTCCACCCTCATCAGCTGCTGGCACCAGAACTAGGTTTGTCAGAAACCAGGTAGCAGAAGGTAGTCTCCAGTTCCTTATTAACCCGCTCCAGCTGCTTGTTAATCTGGGGATGGTAGCCGGTAGACAGACTGGCAGAGCTACCAAGCAGACGACGGCAACAGGCTGTCCAGAACCTGGAGATACACAGTGGCCAACGATCACTCACTATGTTCATGGGTAAACTATGGATATGGAATACGTGTTGTAGAATCCATTGAGCTGTCTCAGGTGCTGAAGGAAGCTTGGACAAGGGATTGAAATGAGTTGCTGCAGAGAACTGGTCGAGCACAACCATGATTGTTGAACTGTCAATAGAGGAAAGGAGGCCTGTGAAAAAATACATTCATGTGGGCTAACAAGGATGTGATTGGATGCAGCAACCCGGAAGGCATGGTGTGAGAATACTTGTTATTTGTGCAGAAGGTGACGGCTGCCACAAAGAGCTTTATGTTCCTTTAGGAGGTCACCAATAATGTTGTTGTTGAAATTCCAGAGTCTGTGCTCATCCAGGTGGACCAGGGGAGGAGAATTGTGTCACCAGGTAAGTACTCATGAGCGGATAGAAAAGGTTGCAAACTGGTGCCCCCAGGGGAACCCCTGCTATAATGTTCACTCCCTGACAAGCCTTCCCAAAGTCCTCTTCCACTTCTCAACTAATAGGTGCTATGATTCTGGACATGGGAAAAACAGAATTACAGATGGGAGCTTTCCCTGTATTCTCAAACTGTCTGGATAATGGGTCTGCTATGAAGTTCTTGGAACTTGGACGGTGTATGATGGTGATATCAAATCTGTTAAAGAAGAGGGACCGGGCTTGTCTGTCATCCACCTGTACAATAAAACCAAGTCCAAGATCTGGAAGCTGCAGAACTGGAGCGAAAGTGAAGCGATGCTTAAGGTCATTGAAGGCTTTGAGAGCATCTGGAGTCATGAGAAAATGTTGATAGTATTTTTGTGTAAAGTTGGAGAAATGAGAGGCTAGAGAGGCCAAGAAGCCGTTCGAACACCCCAGGAAGAACACTTAAGGAGTTTGAAAGACTTTTTATTTTCTGGTTTTATGAACAGCTTGTGCTGGATCAACTTACGAACACACCTTCAAAGCAGCTTATGAACATGTTGAATGTGTTCTAATTTGGAGAAAGAGAAAATCTGAATATATTCTAGATAAATGTACACAAAGTGAGCCAAAATATTCTCAAGTACATGGCTAATGAGTGCCTGAAAAACTGAAGGTAATTGGTAAGCCCACATGGCATTACCAGATAATCATAATGTCCTTGCAGAGTGTTGAAAGCAGTCTAAGGCTACGGTCACACTGCAGGTATTAATGCTCAATAAGGATTTATGCTCAGATCCGATTTTTCTGTTTGGCTGTTCACATTATTAGTTTTTAATGTGGCCAATATCAGATTTCAGTGTGAACTGGTCATGGTCCTGAACTGGCCCGCATGCGCAAAGAACAATCACAAAGACGTCACACGCAGAATGCTAGATCTAGAGAGACGTAAAAGTTGCATGGATTTCAAATTGACTGTTCAGACTGAGGTTGCATTGCAAAAGATCACACCTGTATCCGATTTAGTACCACATACTTAAATGCCCCAAATCTGAATTGAAAAGATCGGATTCCATGTGTTTTGAGCTGTTCCACTGATAGACTAGCCTTGAGTCACATATGATCAAAAAAATCAAATTTGGGCCACATTTGCATGCGGTGTGACCGTAGCCTTACATTCATCCTTCTCTTTGATGCACAGCAGATTGTAGACATTTCGTAGGTTCAGCTAGTAAATTCCAGAAACTGGAATTCCTGTGTTATGGCACAAAAGTAGTCAGCAAAGGGGGTCAACTTGGACCTTTGAAGTCACACCGCTCCTTCGATAGCCTCTATCTCTGCTAGGTCCTTTGTTAGTTCCTTCATTCTATCAGGGTTGAAGGTGTGGATTTCTATTTCTAGGTTTCTATGTACCTTCAAGTTGAGTAACGATAAATGAACAAAAAATGAATAGAGACAGATTTCCAGGTAAATTAACATAATTATCACTAGTTTACTTAAGGTAAGATTAGACCATGGCTGGATCCGAATTGTCCAATAAAGTACGTCCTAATGACTTTCACTGAGTACTTTTCCTTAACCCCAAGGCAAAACGTCATGAGATTAAGGAAAGATATAAAGAAAAACTCATAAGGACTTAGGAAAAGACAATTGCGTTGCTAAAGGAGTCCGACTGCACTTACACTAAGCTACGTAATCATGCGACAGTGGTTTTCGTGGGTCGTTCGTGTAGAAACTACAATGTCCCATGAGATAGCATTACTGTCCAGTAGAATAACTGTAGCCTACAAAAAGCGCATTTTAACTACTTCACCTGTGCGTTGTCAACGTGTTGTTTCATTGCCTATATATAAACATGCAGGCAAGCCAGAGAAATATACTAGCTTACTTTATTACCAAGGTTGGAATTTAAATTAAAAAAGGGAATATAGGCTACCTGTCACAAAAGTGAAACGAAACATGTCCCATTGAGAATGGTTGCTCACGTCCTCATCCCCCTGTCAACTCATATTGATCGCCACCCATGAATCCCAATGAATGTGATTGTATAAGAATGTTATATGTATGCAAGTTATGCATTTATGTTACTCATACAAATCTGCTATGATAGTTACATATTGTAATTGTTAAGTTTCTAACATGTTGGAATTTGAAAACATATAAGCATATTAGCAAGTTAGGGCATAACATCAGATGGAAAAGGCTTAATAAACAACTAGGCTATATGATCTGCATCCATTGTCGGTCATGCCAATAGACGGCTGAATGGTGTATCGCTTTAAATATTGCAGCCACAAGGAATTGTGGGGCGGCATATGCTACATTCCTTTTGTAAAGGATGGGCCAGTGTATCTTATGCTAAGGTAAACAAGTTAGGAAGCATTGAAGCACCTTTCCGTAGCACTTAAGCGTATTCGAAGAGTACTCATCATGGCTGCCACTTAAATACTTCCGGGTCATTTCATTCAGTTAGGAACCTTCCTTAGAAAAATAAAGAATTCGAACGTAGCCCTTATACTAGCACAGGTAAGTAGACGACAGAACAAAAAGCAAACACAGGTGCAAAAAATAACACTGATTAGGAGCGTGGTGTGAAACTCCCTGGCTGCTGGGTGGATCCCAGTGTTCCAGCCTTGTCTCCATGACAAGAACATGCCTTGCCTGTTCAGAATTGAAACAGGCTGGGTGAAAATAGACTGATAGACAGCTCCCTTACTCTTTTGAAGTACATAATTGCAGCCTTGAACCACAGCAAGGAACAATTATGCTTGTAATTTCACCTTTATGTGAAATGAGCTGGATTTACACCATGAGGGTTGTATAACCGCAAACTTCATTTTGATTTCCCAGATGAAAAGAGCCTGTCACTTGTGTTTTTTAATTCTGTGAAGCTGTAAGTGTTCAAGTTCCTTGTAAGTATTTAAAGGGGTATATCGGAAGTCAGATTGATTAGAATGGATTTTTTTTTGCTACCTACATAGTTTTCTTAGTTCTCTGAATGGGTAAAACTTAGTGCGCATACACTCACACATGCCCCCACTCACACACAGCCTCTTAGTAGTTTATGTTGTTACAGGAGTGTGGCTTTGAGATTTTCTCCCTAATACAAACCTTTCGGAACTCTAGAGTAACTTCTGGATAGCTGGAGGGGGAGCTCCATTTTACATTTATTAAATTGGGTTCAGGTAGGGATAGGGTTGCGTATTATCTTGTTCCCAAAACAACTGTCGAATATTGCACCTCAGTGCTGTTTTAAGCTAATGCAAATACTGAAAAGCTGACGTTTTTTGTTGTGCCCCGGCTGAAGGACCGTTTGTTGCATAAGAGACATATACTACCAGTTAAAGGAGATACGTTCCCTATCGTAACATATCTAGTTTCCGCATTGGACGTTTTTATATTACTATAGCTACATTGCATATGTTTTCAGATTAGCCTGTATGTTGTGGGGTTCTAAGATCTGCTAAAGCTTAGGTAGGGTTGGGTCTGGGTAGGGACAGATCTGCTAGAGCTTAGGTAAGGTTGGGTCTGGGTCTGGGACAGATATGTTTGAGCTTAGGTGGGGTTGGGTCTGGGTCTGGGACAGATATGTTTGAGCTTAGGTGGGGTTGGGTCTGGGACAGATCTGTTTGAACTTAAGTAGGGTTGGGTCTAGATAGGGACAGATATGTTACAGCTTAGGTGGGGTTGGGTCTGGGACAGATCTGTTAGAGCTTAGGTAGGGTTGGGTCTAGGGAGGGACAGATATGTTACAGCTTAGGTAGGGTTGGGTCTAGGGAGGGACATATCTGTTTGAACTTAGGTAGGGTTTTAGTCATAAAGTTTAAGCATAGTCTGACCTATTAGATACCATGTGATCTGGATCACTCAATGTTATGTGTAAGAACTTCAATATTGACTACAATTACAACACCAATTTACCACAAATCTGTTTGCAGTGTTTCCACCCTCACGGCAAGAAACAGAAGGGGAATTCAGCAGAGTTTGGGTGCTGCTTATTTTCAAAATATCTGACTTTGTGTGTCTGTGGTGTGTGAATGTGAATGAGACAAGTTCTGTGTCTGTGAGACTGTCTCCCGGACCATCTGTTGGTTCAATTCCCCTCTCTCATCTACATGGACAACAAGACATGCATTAGGATTACTGATACAACGGGCCTCATATGGTGTGTGTGAGCTGACAAGGTGCCACAGATTGCAGGGTTATCTTTGGTGGCCGTGCTGTGGTTGGAAAGAGGAGCAGCGTACTGCGGTGTCAAACGTAACGTAAGGGAACTGCTATGAGTGTCAACCTTAGGAGCAAAGTCTTGGTCCAGGAGGCTATGTTAGGTCTTGTTTTCAATTATTATATCTGATTATTAAGAACCACAAATAAACATGTACTCACATGCTTTTTAACCTCTTTATAAATAGCTTCTCCTTAGAGGATTTCAAACACACATTTGTTGAATATTTCCATTAGCACCTTGAGCTAGTAGGTTGCCGTGTTTTATCAGAGAGAGTGTGGACAAGTGTGATAAACGTGATTTCATCCCAAATCACATCCTTGCACAGTCATCTTTCATTTCTAATGTATTCAAGTTGTCTTGACAGTGTGTGGCTGCCAGGGTGTTTTGGTTGGCACATTGATCCCAGCTGCCTGACACTCTAGCCAATATCAGCTAATCCATCGGCCGTCCTGCCACAGCCTCCCACATGAAAGAAGGAGCAGAGATTAGAAGAGGATCGCCGCCCTTGGGCAGTGCAACCCCAGGGAGCAGGCTAGGGTAGTGGAGGTGGGACAGAGCAGAGGGATACAGGGGCTGGGAGTAGGGCCGGGGTTGGTGTCCCAGAGGAGAGAACAACAGTGGGATTCACTAAAAGCAACATGAGGGCTGGGAAATGCACTCCCACAGGACGAGCAGATACAGTAAACGCAAGATCTGAAGTGGACCTCCCCCAGGGAAGGAAAGGATGTCCACGTCAAGATGCTGAGTGCACCCGGTGTTATTGATGCTTAAGGGGAGGGACACGCACCCAAACAACCGTAAGTGGACACATAACCAATCCAACACATAAACACACACTAAGCTGTGTGTGCCTGTCGGTGCTCAGTGAATATTTCAAAGGACCCAGGGAGAAAACAAAGGGAGAAAAAAGGATATTGGAATCTAGAGCACAACTCCCAGAAGATCCCGTGGTGCCCCCCGCCCCTCCTAGTTACAACAGAAAGAAAAGTGTTTCATCTCCGCCGCTCTCATTGTCTCTCCGTCTCCCTCTGTGTAGCTACCGCCGCTCAGCAGAGGAGTAACACTGCTTCATCGTGGAGGTAAACACCTAGAACAAACAAGTTTACACACACATTCCCACAAAATGGTGGCACTCACCAGAGACCCCATTCCAAAAAACCCTTGTTTGTAGTCGTTTCTTACACCTTCCCACTTTAATTATCTCTGTCTAAACGCCCCCTGTTTTGTTCAAACACCTGACTCTAGTGACATCTCCACGCTAATTACCACGGCACTCAGCACAATAAATAAATACATTATTCTCAAACAAGCAGAAAATCAACATTTTTCACTTTTATGGTAGTGCTGGTCCTTTGTCAGCTGGATATAAACATCTTATTCAGATCCTACTGATCATGGGAAATATACAGCTAGATAGACATCTACAACACTCAAGACATCCTTTCCCAGATTGATGGACCAGGCCATATCGATATACAGGACACACTAAACTGGACCTGGGTCTCAGTTTGCAGACCAGTCAAGCCAGACGTAAACAAACTCACATGAGCTTTACTGTAAAGCTATATAGAATGACAACTCTGTTATTATACCTTAATGATAATAATTAAAAGGCTGACATTTCACTCAGAAGATTTATGAGGATTCAAACACCTGTTTTTTATTTGATTTAAAACAACCATCACTGAATCGCTTTGAATGACTTTTTTGATTCGTAAGCTTTTCATTACCATGACACTAAACAGGAGAGCCAGTGTGTTGAGATCTTCATTCCTGTCTTTGCAGCTCTTCGCTTTTAAAAAGCGTCTCCTCTCTGTCACAGGCAACAGTATAAGCGTATGTGAGTTAACTCCCCACAGCTTACTATTTGAGGGAGCCTTAGTCAATACTCTAGTCCTCCTAATGACCCAGTCTTTAATTCTAAACAAACCCTAATGGCTTTGGCTCATTTAGAAGCACCTCTGTTTGTTGTCCCGTTTTGTGCTGCGTTAGCTGTCCTTAACACAAAGCAACCTTATCAGAGTCGCACACACTAACACACACCTATAAAAACACACACACACACACACACACACACACACACACTGTGTCCTCTGATGGTCGTTTCCTTATCGCCAGGCTACATGAACTGACCTATTCATTAGCATTGATTTCCTTTTGAATAACCAAAAGCAAGGTTCTATAGTCATCCCTCTTTTCTCTTTCTCTCTGAAGTGAATTCTCATCATGGACTCTTGATGTGGTGTTTAAATTGCTCACAGCAGTAGAGGTTATCAGAGACAGAGGGCTTGAATAATAGCCCTGCAGCACAGGGGCCACATAGATGTAAATGAAAACAGGAAATGGGTTTTGTGTATGTTGTTCCAAGGGTTCTCCATGTCTATGCTTTGCCACTATGATGCACCACTGGAAGAACCTGTCACCTACTCGCACCATGGTCATCCTGTCATAGGTGACACTCACAGTCACATTTGTTTAGGACAGTGTTTGTATTGAGACATATGTATATATGTTTGGAACAGTGTGTGTATTAGAAGGTATATTTGTTTTCCCAAGCTGTGGTCAGATATGGCCTTGCTGTTGGGCAGTTTGCGGCTTAGCCTAACCTTCAGCACAGTAATTCATTTGTTTTGTGTGTTTCTTTTAGGACTGTTTGTCTATGCAGTCGTCTACGTGCAGACATGTTCCACTGCATTAACGCATTCATTTTAATGTGTTTAATGTGCATGAATTAAAGCCAATGTGTTCTCTAACGGTTTGTAATCCTCAACATATTTTCAGCCAAGTACTGTTACAGATATTTGTTTTATGGGTTGACTATTTCTGGAAGTATTTATAATTCTGCATGGAGATAAAGCGAGTTGTCCCTTCAGGGTCAAACCATTTTCACAGTTTGATGGAATGAGGAATATGTTGAATTTTGTTATTTTAAATATCTATGTTCCTATTTCTCTCTCCGTCATTCTGTTAACCACCCCGCCACCTCTCCCGGTCCCTAGACTCCACTTTGTCGCCTCCAGGAACACTGCACATAATGAATATGCCAGCAGACTCCAAACTTTCAGTCAGTCAGGTGTTCGCCGTTGCTCTGTGTGAGCGTTGGCTCAGCCAGCCTTGGGCTGAGGGGGCTCGCTGCGTTCCAGAGCCATGCGGAGGAGGCGTGGCCAAAGAGAGGCAGTGGAATACGTTTGGAAGTTTAATGGAACCATAAAGATTGATCCAAAGTAGCGATGCTGTATCTCTGTGTCCCTCGTTCATGATCCTGTCCTCATCTAAACAAATCAACCGTGCTGTGCTTTAGGCTTAACCTTGTGTTTTAAAAAATCAAACCTTTTTGGAGTTTGTTCTGAGTCGTCTGATTTCACTCAAAGCCGTAACACAGAAACACTCACTCTGTTCTTTCTCACTTTCCATCTCCCACCCTCTTTTTCACCCTGTCACCTCAGTTTAATCGTTTGCGTGAAAGTGTGACAGCAAATCTTCCCCCTCTGCAGGAAAGGCTGGAAGGAGTTGGCCTGGGGGCAGTGATTGGGATGGTAAGTGACTCCTGTGTTGCCAGGATGTAGGAATTGGCACAAAGGACTCTAAACAAAGCTGGTTTCCTTGATACAGCGAGTGTTCAGTGCAGGGTCCACATACATAGCTTCACAGAGTTGTGGCTCTCTGGTTGTAGACGTGGACCACCAGCCCCTGAAACGTGCTCTCTCAGAGGAGGAACAGGTGTTTGGGTCACAGGGGCGTAGCCGTGACGTTCATGACTTATTCATTTACCTGCGTCGGAACACCAGCTTCATCCTTTGTTGCTAATCACTGCAGGGGAAGTCCTCTCGTTAAGCAAACTGTGCTAACTCTTGTCCTCAATTACCTCACATCAATCTCTCTCTTTCTCTTCTCTCCCAAATGAAAGAAAAAAGACATACCCCCACCGACTTAAACAGACATCGGATGAACGAAGGATACCAGAGAAAAGACCCTGAAGAATAGTCTGTCCTCTACATCTTCATTCCTGTCTGCATTTTATCTCCTTTCGCTTTCTAAGGATTTGTCTCTTTTCTTCTTTTCACCTACAATCTACTTTGCCATCACTATTTTGCCGTGTCTATCATCTTATTTTTGCTGCAACTCACCTTGTTTCAAATCAAATACAATAGAAGTCTGATCATTTCCAACAAGGAAATGTAGATGGCAAATGAGAACATGGTGCCTCCTACCTTCTTTCTGCTCTTATTTTTAAACCTGTAGCCTCATTACTTGCCACCCTCCACCTCTTAGCCCTAGTGCTGAAAAAAGGGTGGCAGTCCTCACAACAGAAATATAAATGGTTATTTTTTTCTAGGGAGGGACAACAAACGGAAGTATTCGTAACTCCATGGGAACCAACCCCTACAGTGCCAGGCCCCAGAAGAAGCAGATCAAACGACCATCCAACAACTGGCCATTTTTTCTCTCCTCCTCCTGCTATTTTGG
Source organism: Galaxias brevipinnis (assembly GCA_036023535.2). Lineage (NCBI taxonomy): Eukaryota > Metazoa > Chordata > Actinopteri > Galaxiiformes > Galaxiidae > Galaxias > Galaxias brevipinnis. Next base: position 14,824 of record JAVQIZ010141126.1, on the reverse strand, counting down.
TTGTCCTATTTCATGTCAGAAACATTGGCTTAAGTGGCTCCAGTGAAGTTTTTTTATGGGCTCTCAAAATGCAGCTTGTGTGAGTCGGGGAAATAAATTGGTTTGTACAGAGGCGTTCACCCCCATGACGCCCCCTGCTGTGAGCTCTCTGATCTGCGCAGCCACTTAGAGATGGAGGGGGGCCAGCGATAGACTGCCAAAACACAGCGCCTGAAGCTGAAGGGGGTCACGGGTCTAAACATAAGGAATGGGATGGCTCACACAAGTTGCCGTCTAGATGCAACCTTAATTCATTTCACTTTATTTAGATTATTTCAGAGTTTGACATGCCCAGTGAATGCTTGGAATTGCATTAATTCCAAATAAAAGCGATGGAGGACTTTAGATAGGGAAGTGGACCAACAGCTCTATCCAGTGGACTTCATAAGCTACTGCACAAAGTTACCACAATTTTGATAAATCATTTGGATTTCTCTAGGCTGAAAAGACAATTGAATTGCCCATGACAATACGTTATCCTATTGCAAACCTCACAAAACATCGCAAAACCAATTAAATCAACGTTACTTTCTTATAAAACTAAAGTCTGGAAGCTGGTGGAAGCTGGACTATATGGAAAGGTTTTCATTCTTCAAATCGTGCACCATTTACATGTAAGACTTTGTGGTAAGACTTGACTTAACATTAGGCGTGTTGAGAAAATACGTTTTGTTCATAGTTTTGAGCAGTATTACAACTCTTCAATACCCCAGAAAGACTGGATAAGTAGGTTACAAAAAAGATATATAGTTTTTTTCCCCTTAAAGTATAGCCTACAAAGTAAGCACTGTCAAATTACCGAATTATTGAATGACAGTTGAACGCTCTTCAAAAACTAGGAGTAGGCTTTCAAGGTAAACGTCGGCTTCTGACCTAAGCTATAATCTATATAGCCACAACAACCGCTATTTCATAACAGGCGCAATGCCAGCTTCGTATAATCGCTGATATTCGTTATCTGCTCAAAAACCATGCGCATTGGCCTTCAGCGAAAAGCACTTGCGTTTATTAAACCTAAAGCCGCTTACGACCAAATTCCGTGTGCAGAGCACAACGTCAAAAAAAACGTCCTTTGATTGGATGTTAAAGTGTCAGGAAGTGTAAAATATCCAATGACCAACGCATATTGTCCATGTCGTTCGTCCTACTTATGCTACCTGTCACTCGTATTTGACTTGAATTTCTTTTGCATGCTGTAAACAAAGTAAACTTTCTCCGATGTAGAGAAGTGTTCGGGTGTACGATGTGGACGACGGGACAAAGTGATAGAGTGTCTTTAATAAGTTATCATTGTTTCTTAAAGTAGTATGGTTTTAACATTAGAATTTCTGCATGCTGTCACTGTTCTTTCTTTTAACAAACGGACCGCTCACGGCATGACATTTGTTGTCAGTAGTAAAATGGACTGGCTATACCAGCGATGCCACAAGGAATCTATCCTTCACAGTCTCTTTCGTTCGGGATTATTGCTCCTTGGTTTGGTAGGTGTATTTTTTTTTCCATTTGGATTTATTTAGGTCTACGCACACTAATAACACATTTTGATGCTGTTTTCTGCGTCGGTCACATTGTAGACTTATTGAGTACATAGTGACAAGCTGCGATTCCCTCTCACACACCTGCTCTTTGAGCTGTCTAAACAAAATAAGAACAGGACATAGAGTCCTAACCTTCACCTGGCATTTCACATTCAATTCATTGGACCAGAATAACAACTGTGTTCTCTGGGATCACCAATCCGAAATTACGCCCAGTCAATTGTCCGGAAGTTATTTATGCCCAGGGAGGCTGCCAGCATTATATCACCGGGGCTAGCAAGGGGTCTTGAAAGTCGTCCCATTTTGCATGGCACCTCCAGTTGATGAGTGATGACAGATCAGTTTTTAATACAAATTTTAAACTTAATTCTGCACTTTAATACAGACTAGTATAGCCCCCTCCTAACTTTTTTTCCCTTCACATTGCAATTGCCATTTTATTGTGTTACTTCTTCCCCCTCTTGTCCAGCTAATGGTCCTGTCGTTGTCCATGTACCCCATGCTGAGGTCCATGGGGGTCCAGCTCCATTCTGTCTTCACAGGGAGCTATGTACCTGGTCACCACTCTGTCCTTCTCATCAACAGCCCTAACGAGCAGGTAGCCAAGGACATTGGCAGGTATGTGTCAGCTTCTACCAAGCTAGAAAGAAAACTCTAAACGAATGTGAATTCTGCCATTTATGTAGTTTGTGACCTGGGATAAGTAACTTTCTATTGAATCTTACCATAGAACCAGGTTCAACTCCAAATTGATAAATGCTTACAAAATGGCAGAGGATTTGACTTATAAAGAACCTTTCTTTTTTTATAAAGAAATACACCTCCTACTGATTGTGTAGCACTTTTCTTAACAGTGTTACAAAGGGCTAGGCAACAACTATGCAGTTTGTACCATGAATAAATATGTTTAATCATGAATAAATTATTTATTCAAATGAACACAAAAAGCGAAGCCAAAGGCCAAATACAATTATAAATAAATAATAACAACAAAACAATTATAAAAATATGATAACAAATATAGCTACAAAATTATTGGCAACTGAATTTTGTAGAGGTGGATGTTTGATAGTCAATATGGAGTTGACCACCCATATATTTCCAGATAGACCGTAGCTACTAGCAGAGCTTTGATCTGATTTGATCTTCCCCATGTTGGTTGAATTGGACTGCACTCAGAATGACTACTCAACTACATGCATCTGTTCATAGCATAATGTGTATTTGCACCTGAGAGCAGTGGTTAAAGCACCTGTGAGGTTTCTGTGATCTTGCTAGCAGGTGTTTGCCTAAAATATAATAATCCCATAGACTTTTTGTATGAGAACTAGGAGATTCTTAACATAGCCAAAATGAGTTTTACTTGTGTATCATCTTATATTCATCTCCTGGTGAAACTGAATGTCATCTATGACAATTTTACAGTTGTTTGTTCAGTTGTTTGTTGTTTAAAAGGAGCAATAAAGTGAAGAAGAAAAAAAAAAAGAAATTAGACAAAACAATAATTGCTAGGAGCAGCAATATGTGTGAAATACATGCTTTTCAGAAAAGTGTAGTTCAGTCAAAGCTTAGATTTTTAGAGAAGACCAAGCTAGTAAAAGCAGAAGCCTTCTTGTTAAACCCTTCTTCAGTAAATCTTTGTCAAGGTATCCAGTATTTCTGGATGCTACTGTAGCTGCTATGTCCAGTTTGTGATGTACGTATTAATCTAGAATATCTCCTTTGAATTAACCACATAGTAATAAGGATTTTGTAAAAACCTTTTCACCACATGCCACATTGGAATGCACTGCTCCTGCGATCTAGAACTAAAATCTAGCTAAACTAGCTAAATTCTAAAGCTATGGGTGCATTCAAACGTGTACAACATTGCAGTGCATCCACGCATTCAGTTGATCTATTAAAGTTAACTGAGCCATGTGTCGTTTCTAACCTAGAGCACATGGTTTTGTGATTGATGTTTCCAATCTATTAGATACGGCTTATTGAGAAGTAATTTTGTAGTTCTTTGATATATGAAAAGAGTTCACAAAACCTGAAGAAGAGAAATAGTACTTAAACACCATTGACTGAAATGGAGTGCTGTGTGAATAACATGCTACATCTTTAGCTGCATGCGAATGAGCTCCGTCTATTTACCAACCCAGCCTGCAGAGGGAGAGAGGCAGAGACAGAAAGAGAACACTAAGTAGCTTTAAAAGGCACCCAAATCATTTGCCAGAAATGTAAATAGCCTCGCTCTCTCTCTGGATATAGGAGTATTGTGGCTGGTGAGAAAAGGTACTCGGAGGTCAGCTGTGACGTGAAGCCATTTCTAATGTTATTTTTCTTCAGTTTGCAACAATCATTGCCACAGTGGACAGCATAACCATAAAATAGTCACTATTATGTATTCATTGATAAACCACGTGTCTCGAGTGTTTAATTGCCTTTCTTTCATTTCTCCCTCTTTTTGCTCATGTTCTCTCCTCCCTTATAGGGCCATCATGGAGAGGAGGATGGCGGCGTCCGTCAATATTCTTCCTAGAACCATGACCATGTAAGTCTGACCCATACCTCTGTCAGTGTCTGCACAAATGTATACATATATACTGCTACTATATGTATACAGTATATTCCAAAGAAAAAGAGGAGGAGAGATGGCTCAAAGCTTAACTCTCCACCATTCAAACACGCACTCTCAAAGACACACACAGCAAGTGCACAGTTGTTACCATGGAAACCCTGGTTGACGCAAACAGGCTGCGTAATGACTTTCAACCACTTGCCTTACTAGTAGCAAGAGAAAACAAGAGAGCACTTCTCCAAAGCGCTGCTGTGTTTATATGCATGATCGACCAAGGCATGTTAATGCATAAATTTCAGAGCAGAATCTCAGAGTTTGTGGTGAGGCACCTGTAGCGTTGACAAACTTTGCATCAGGAAGGAGAGTGGAACACAATCCATTATCTGCACACCAATAAGTTACCTCAGCTGTGTGAAGTTTGGGCACAGCTCTAGCTAGGCAACCTGAATGGTTTTACTAACATCTATTTTCTTCCAGATGTAGTCCTATTCTATTTGAATGTAATCGATCTTCACCCGGTTTACTACACATGAAAGTGAGCAGTTAGCACCTGATATACGGATGTCTGCCAGGAATAGTTGTTGACATCCCCACCGCTGTGCAATCCTGTGAACAATGTCCTGTTGTCAATCACAGTGCCAGCGGCAGTGACAGCAATGTATCTGCAAATCGACTGAGATGAGCTTTCTGTCAAATTGTGCAGTGATCAACTCTAAAAGTGTAGTATTCATGTACTACACACATGCAATTCTCTGGTAGCGTACAAGTGCACACAGTACACATTTCATGATTCACATTTTATTCTAATCCAGGTATTACTGGAAAGGGGAGATTCAAGATGCTACAGAAATTCTTATGGTAAGCTTCATTGTAGTATAGATTCCTGAAATCTATAGTGTTTTAGTCATTATGGTTTAAAGATTATCTGCAGCTGATACAACTTTGCCTGGGATTAAGAATGACTTCTGTGGATCATAATGCATACATCTATTTGGTATTAAATATCAATGGCATATTCCATTGTGCTGATTTATGGGTATTTTAACATCAAGGGCATATTCCACTGTGTTGATTAATGGGTATTTTATCATCCTTTGCTTGATGTCCCATGCAATCATATGCATGAATATCATGTTAGGGTACTGAGATATTATTAAAGCAGTATTCAGTAATTAAAGATAAGAATGACAGTTTAGTTACTGCAGTAGATTATGTAGCTGTTTTTTTCTTCTAAAAGACACAAAAATACTTGATCAAAGTCTTGTAGTTATAGTGAAATGTTCACAGTTGTCTGTGATCCTAATCAAATATAATTTTCAGGTTTTTATGCACTAAATGTCAAAATGAACTTAATTGTCATGTATTTTGGCCTTAATCAGACCCTCATTTCACGGGGTGCTACACATTGGCAACCAAGCAGTGAGTTCTCATCTCCTCAGAATGTTTGGGTACGATTTTTGGGTACCACACAAAGAACATGAAGTCATTGTGGGTTTCCTGCTCTCTTCTGTCTGCATCTCATCGCTCTGACGAAAGAGTGATACAATCAAATCAAACCAAATCATCTTTATTTATTGAGCACGTTTAAAATAGGCAGAGCTGACAAAAATGCTGTGCAATCTTTCCATTATTTAACCAGGTAAGTCCAACTGAGAACGAGTGCTCTTTCACAGTGGCGAGCAGGGAGAAATTGACCAACTCCAGTTCTTTGCCGGTGTCTTGGTCAGAGCACTGACAGGGGGATTAACGCTAACATGTTATTTGATGATGGGAGGAAACGGTAGCACCCGGCGGAAACCCATTCAAACACGGGGAGAACATGCAAACTCCACACAGAAAGGCCTTGGGACGGCCGAGGTTTGAACCCAGGACTTTCTTGCTGTGAGTTATTAGTGCTAACCACACAGCCGCCGTATTCTGTATCTGAATACATTCAGATACAGTATATCTAACAAAACAAAAAAACTGTTCTGACAAATATGCAGTATATACTGTATATCTCTTGTCAGTCATGGATTATGGTGATATTGTGTGCAGCCCCAACTATTTGTAATTATGGTACTGAAAGGGGAAGTATCTGCCTTCGTGACATTGCCGAATGCGTCTGAAAGTTAGACAAAATTAGCACCTGGAAAAGCAGTACTCAAAACAAAACAAAAAAAACCATAAGAAAAAGAACATAATACAATTTTAAGCTGTCCGCCGTAAGCCATAGTGTCATGATATGATATAGCGAGCTAGCTAGCTTTGGTTAAGTTAGCTAGTTAGCCGATTGGTCTAGGCTAGCTAACGCTAGCTAACTGGCTTGATTGCTGTTTGACAAGGATTAAACATGATGAAAGTTAGGGGTTAGATAAAGCTGATATAATTAAGCAAAACCTCAAACATGAGCATTCAATAATTAACTAATTTGGCATGGGCCTACCAATTGTTGGCTAGCAAGCTAGCTAGAGTGTTGGTGGGAAGGGGGCTGGCCGAAGTGTTATATATTTAAATTGAATGTACTCGCCATCGTTTGGGCTTCATCTTTGGTGATGTTTAGTCCACCATCTATCAACTTTCGCATGAGCTCATCAGACAATAAGCTATCCAACGCCATTGTCTGGAAGTGAGGACCAAAATGGGGTAATTCACAAAAAATTTGACGGTTGGTTTATCGGCGCTCAAAATGTAATCACCAATCATATGGGTCTCTGGGATATTTCACCAATCCATTCCTTACATTTTTCCCTACACAAACCCCCGCTCCACCTCCACACACCCCATCCACCTTCTAGTAAGGTGCAGATATGTACCATAGGTTTTGTCTGTACCTTTCATGTCAAAACATGGTACATATTAGTTCTTCAAGGTCCATTTCTGTACCTTTAAAAGTACAGCTTCATTTGAGAACAAAATTGTACCCTTTCTGTACCCTTCTTTTCTGAGTGAAAAGTACTTGGATTTTTCTTTTAGATGATCAAGACACGGACCTCCAGGGTAAAGGAAGTCACAGATTTTATGAGGTGAGTGACTTCCATGTCCACTGGAAACCCTTTCAAGTTTGTACTAACACGTAATTCTTAAAATTAAATATAGTCTGAAATAAATTAGACCTATAGCCAATTTGTGTACTTGACAATGATTGTCGGAACCACTGTAGGAGGGATATGACAGTGGGCACAAAGGCTTTCCCTCTACTAAGCATAACTTGTCCTTTAAAGTTGATCTACTCTTTCATGCTGTCTAATAGTGTAATCCTTCAGACTCGTTTTATGCCTCGATATATTGTGATCTTTCTTTTTCTTGTCTTCTTTTGATATGATAGCAATATGCAGTCAAGAATTTAATAGTATTAGACCGTGCTCCGTTGATTCTGAAGGGGCTACCTTTTTGTCATCACCTTTACAAGATTAAGATATGACAACAAATGCATAATTAAAAAATCTCAAATTCTCTTTTCAAACTAATTTGCTATCAATAGTTACACAAATATGTTTTTATGACAGCGCTATGTCAATTTAAATTCCTCCGATTTTAGTTATATTAATGGTTTTTTTTTTACCAGCATTTAGCAAACATTGTGCAGAAATGGCACGTTTTGTTAGGATTAATAGCTTCCTTCTATGTTGTTTTGCTTGGATTGGCTGAATATGTTAACATAGACACAATTCGAGGCAGTGGAACCTGAGGCACTAAAATAATGTTTCTACTTTTTAATCCACTATCAAGAAATTAGTGATGGAGTTCTGCTTACAAAATCTCATCAAGACCACAGATATAGGTACTTTGTTCTGCTGCAGAGATCATTGGTCCCTTTTCTTCCCATTTTCCAGGTCTGTTCATCCCTATGAAAACCCTGAGGTTCTCAGCTTCCCTGTGGAAGATGGGAGTCTGGCTTATATGAAGTGGATTGATGAGGCTGTTCCAGCTGACTAACTGATCAGCTTTAGTTGATAATGGTTGGGCCTGATAATGGACAAGGATGTGGAGAACTTGGTACCTACTGCTATTTGGCAATGACGATGGGAAATAGCAAATCTAAAGATATCTGAAAAATAAGACATTTTTATTTGTCATGGATGTTCAGTGTTTTTACATTGATTACTGTACAATGAGTGCACACTCTTATCTGGATATACAGTCAACACATCCCAGGGAACTTCTTTTTTTTTCTCTAACTGATATATTTCTACTGAAACAAGGCTTTTAGAAAGTCTTATAATATCTTTGTATATTTCCCTAACAAATTAAACTCCAGCATTGGGACTTAACAAAAATGTATGTCAAAATGTCCTATTATCTAAAGGTCTCGTCTATGTGAACTAGCTGTTCGGTAGATTTGTGTTCATTCTGATATAGATAGCAATTGATCCATGGTTTTGAGAGAAAGTTGTGTGTCCACATAATCTTGGTCAATCTTCAATCTAAGAGAATCTGGACATAAAGGTTCCCCTGTTCACTAGGAAACTATGTTCTGCTGAAAGGTAGAGTCTGTTTTGCCACCCCCACTAAGCACCCAAAAACTAATATTTACATCACATGCTGTACTATGGAGTTCAAGTCATTAGCACCATAAACACACAAACATTCAAATAAGGTTATTGTAAAAACATAAACTTGGTAATTTGGTATGTAATGAAAGATTTTTGTGCCAGAAAAGGTACAGAGGAACAAGTACAGATCCAATGTACAAAAATAAAATATGAAGGAGGTTTAACACAGACCTGAAAGATTGGGGACTGCCTCATCGGAAAGCAACTGAGTTGGTTGATTACATGCATCCAAGTACATGGGCTTATAGATTTGTAGGCCAATTATATGTATTGTAGAAAACAGCTAAATTGTAGATTGGGGAAATGCCAGATTGCAGGAGAATTTAAACTATTGTTGACTTGGGACAGATGTCTTTGCACTTTAAAATAGATACACTCAAATACAGATATTGTTGGTAAGTTTGATGTCAGTATGAATGTAAAAAGGTTGAGTGAAAGGCTGGTTACAGGGCTTTGTTACTTACTTATGGCTTACATTATATTACGTACTGTTTACTTATGTATTAGCTAAATGTAACCAAATTCCAGCCTGCTAATATAGCCACAGTAGAACACACTAACCAACAAACCAAGCGTGGCATACTGCAATGCTTCCCTAACAATAGCTGAGTTTAGGGGTAGGCCCCTGTGGGCAGCCGTGTTTCCGGCATGGGAGCCTGACAAAGAAACTGCAGACCCAGTTCAGCCTGGTGTTGTCTCTGTGGATCCCTGGTAATCCTCTGTCTAAGTCCGGACATGTTCATCAGGGTGCACACTTCTGGTCCTACGGGATTGTGGGGTGACAGTGGACCTGCATTCAAGCACTACTGCACAAATGGCATTTCAGAGTCTTTGCTATCCATGTAGTTCCAATCTATAAGCTTCCAATGTTTTTGCAGGCTTTACAGGGAACTCTTATTTCAGCAATGGCCGTGCACTTAGGAGAGCTGAGCTCCTTGTTTTCTTCCAGCCAAGACTTTGCTCAAGTGAAACCTGGATTGGATAAGACATAACTGATGGAGACTAATGTTGAGGCCTCTGGGTCATTCTGATACATTGGCACACATCTTAAAGTTCTACCAAATGTTCACTAGAGGGTGGTGTTAGATGTTCTAAGAATAGATTATCTAGAGAAAAAAGCATTCTCTACTGATGGTACACAACGGTACACTTTTCCCATTTCCATACATTTTTGCCCTCTTCAAGTAAATAACCTTCTTCGGGACGTGTTCATGTTTGGTTTGAATATACAAGCCAACTAGTACTTGTGTTGTTTGGTTCTTTGTTAACTTGTCGTATGCAGTTAGTCAAGCAGAGCCACCTCACCCATATATGACATATGCTGCGACCACATCTTTGATTAATTAATTTCTGACTGATTTATTACTTTGGTACTATGATTTATACATCAACGTTGTTTATAAAGTAGGAGGATCCGGCCCCGCAACAGTAATCCTTCGTAGACTGAACAAGAGGGTCTGTTGCTGTTGGCTACATGGCAGAGACTGGCATCTAAGTTCTTTAAAAGCACTCCTATACAGTCATCTTGTTTTGCTAAGACAAAGGCTGAATGCAAAGACTAACAAAGTCTTTCAGTTAATGAAGAAACTACAAACTCAGAACTCGTAAAAACACAAAACTATCAGGAAACTAATACAAGCTTTTACTAGTGGCGTCTGTAGGAACATGTCAGGTCAACAATACAAAACATTGTCGCACAGTGCAGCTCGTCAACACTGTGAACATTTATTACAGATAGATGCATGAACCAAAGTCAGACATTTATCTGTCTGGTCTTCACTACATCAGGACGTGCTAACAGGACCACCTCATTTGAACTGCAGCTATAGAAACTGTAGGTCCAAATATAAATATTTCCTTCTCTACTCCTTTGCACAGTATAGTACAGTGTTATAATATATATATTTTGATATTTTTTTAACAATGCTGTGTTTTTACAGGGAATGCAATTTTTGGATTCTCCCATCTGCTCACCTAAATGATGACTATTTCACAACCTTTATATTAACATTGATAAAGATACATATCTTTAGTAGACTTTGTTCAGTCAGAGGGAAATAAAGTTATTCAAAAATGTTTATTTGCATACTTCTGAACTCATTCCAAGCTGATATTACTATTAGCCTCAATATTGTTATAAGCAACAAGCCCAAATTGTAATTATATGTAAAATGTAAAAAAAATATGAATGTCGTTTTCATATTCCGACAACTATACTCGGGACAAAAATAATTACATTTGCAGTATGCAGGAGAAGAGCATGGTTCCATCAAGTACTATGGAATGCTAATTTTAACATGAGCAACAGGTGCCTGCTCAAATAACTGATGTCACGCAATCTCGTAAGCACTGTCGAAAACAGTGGTCTCTGTTCTTACTCCTGAACTTAAACATTACTTGTCTGAGATTTATTTTGTAATGCAAGGTATTTATAAAACGTATTACATAGCGTATCACAAAGCCACGCGCACTGCAGTCTTCACTCGAGAGCGCGCACTGTAGTAAAACAGTCAGACCACGTGAGCATTGAGAATAGCTGATTGCAAACTGCAAACGGGCCAGAAATTTTATTAATTTGAAGATATTTTGTAATTATGAATAATAGACTGGACGCTGGGGAATTATCAATTTTACACTCTTCTGTGGCTCATCATCAAGGATGGATAAAAGTGTCCGGTAAGTAATTGTCAACTTAGGGCAGTCTAGTGATCGCTTGACTTTGGCCATTGACAGATCGATATTACTTTCATATAAGTATCTTTTATCAGTGATGAATTACATTTGACCAGCTGGTCATTACTTTCCTTCCTGAATATTTTTTTAATAAGTGCCTATGCATTGTTTAGAGTAAAGGGAATATCTATGTTAGAATTTGTCAAGTGTTTTGTGTGTGTGTGTGTGTGTGTGTGTGTGTGTGTGTGTGTGTGTGTGTGTGAGTGAGTGAGTGAGTGAGTGAGTGAGTGAGTGAGTGAGTGAGTGAGTGAGTGAGTGAGTGAGAGAGAGAGAGAGAGATTCTGCATGTGTGTGTGCTATCAGGCTGCAGGCAAATGTGCTGTGTTGTTACAAGCAACACCACTAAACGTTCGTCCAAACAGAGAACTCAATGAGCTAGGCAGTCTTGAGCAGGAATCTTTTACCTGCTCAAAGTTCTGACCTAGAATGTATGCTGGTTGGAAATGTTCTTTTTCTGTTTGGCACTGAGATATGGCAGAATAGTGGTGGCTTTCTAGAAAAAAAACATAAACTTCAGATGACTAAGCTCATTATAGTCCAGCCAGAGTTTTACAACCCTGAGATCTAGCCAATCACGACCAGAGCAATGAAACTGTATTAGTTCCCTAATGAATTTGTTCTCCATTAAATGTCATTGTTCAGTGCTCTTGTCTGGAATGAGCACTCCCGTTCCTTCTGTCCTACTAAACATAATTTGTTTTCTGAGAGGGAGCCATTTTGACCATTAACTATGTGGTCTGATTTCACTGTAAATATAGTGAACTATCAAACCCCCATACAAAGTACATCTGTCACACCATACAGAGCCGTAACAAATATTTAACCAAAGACACAAAGCCATTATTGATGTCTTGTTTTCCATGCCTGTTCGGTAGCAGTAGCCAGCTAAATTAAATCGATTGCATTTGTTATTTTTTATCTAATATGATTACGCATAATCTAGTAGGCAAGTTTGGCTAGCTAAATAATGTTACAAACTTTGTGACTGTGGTTTAAGAGTTTGGTCTGTTTAGTGATGAATTTTTTATTGGTATGACATGGTTCACTGTTGGTTTTCATAAGCGGCCCAACAGGAAGGCTTGTAATTTTTTACCAACACACACACAAACACACACACACACACACACACACACACACCATAAAATGTAAATAAAGTAGCATTCAAATAGATCAGCCCACCAGCTTCTTGCTGCTCTGTGTGCTTTGATGACTGTAAAAGCTTCTTGTTCCAGAGACGTCAAGTGTGGAAATAAGTGGGACCAGGGAGGGCAGGGAATCAAGCTGTAGAGGCCACCTGCCTGGAACTCAATCCCAGACATTGAGCTGTCACATACAGGTCCCTCCAGATCTAGTAGTTGTTCCAAGCAAACCTGTATCGATCCATGACAAACCTCTAGCTGAGAGGCAGCAAGCCAGGAGTGTTGCCGTGGGGAAATTGGCTGGCTGGCTGTGCTGGAGAGCGGACAGTGTTAATCTCGTACACTCTCTATACCAGACTGAGACACCCCCCCCCCCACCCATGATTAACAGAAATGGACACCTTTGTCAGTTAAATATTCAGTGTGTGCTTAGAACCACAAAGCTGGTCTGGTTCCTTCATCCTCTTGTTATAATTGAAACTCCTGAACATCCAAATCCTCCCTGCAAATCCCCCTAAAAGGATTGGGGTAAACTCAATGTTGCCTCTGCAGTCTAAGAACCTTATATCACATTAACAGCAGGAACACTGAATGCAAACTACAATAAGGAAGGAGTAAGGGAGGTAATTAAACAAAGGTCAAGAGAATATATGGGGGGTGTAGTCTGAGAAGTACCTCATGTTTGAGTTATGTAAATATGGGGGATGTAGTCTGAGAAATATCTCATGTTTGAGTTTTGTAAATATGGGGGATGTAGTCTGAGAAGTATCTCATGTTTGTGTTTTGTAAATATGGGGAATGTAGTCTGAGAAGTATCTCATGTTTGGATCTAATTCCTGAAATAGAAAAAGCAAACACAAATAAACACATATTAAGAATATGCATACTTCTTCCATTATTTATCGACCAAATAATCAAACCGTAAATGTATTTATTGGTATTTTGACCTCTATGGAGTAGATATATTGAGGTGTTTCATACAATGTTATGAAGGTTTGGGTGCTTGGCCCTGTCCTATTCAAAGAACCAAAACGCAGGGCTTCAGAGTCTGACTGTCCACACAGGTTGGTGAAAGTTTGCGAGGACTGAGAACCTCAGGAAAAGAAAGTAGCTTTGTAAAGAAAGTTACCAGGTTTGCTTCTTGACAAAAGAAAGATTATTGAAAGTTTGAGCTCCATCCATCCAGATAGTATGATTAGTAGAGTAGCCCAGGGCATTGTGCAGTGTACTGGTGTCTAGGTGGTGTTGTGACTACTTCCCCATATGTCAACAAAATGTGAATATTAGACATATGAGGTAAAAATTATCATGACCCCCAGATTGCTACAGATTTAATCATACACTACCCCAGGGAGTCAGGCTATGTGAAAAGATGATTACAAAACAGCACTTTGTGGCAAAAATGACAAACATTGTTTTCCGACTGACCCTGAAAGAGGGTGGGAGCCATGTTGTGGTTTGGGGTTGGCAGCTGCCTGAGGACCAGGGCCGATTGCCACCATTGATGGAACAATAAAGTCTGGGTTGTTACAGCTAGTTGTACCTAAGAAAGTTCTAAGACATTTGTGTGAAGCATTAAAGACAGTGAGAAAGACAGCATAGTCACAACTCTAAACACACAAGTCAATTCACCAAAGTATCTCTATAGTCTATAAATTAATTCACCAAAGTCTCTCTATGGTCACTAAGGTCATAAAAATACTTTTTTTTTTTTTTTTGGACCAAGTCTGATCACATGGTCAAATGTATGCCAAACAACAACACATGCACACCATCATCTGCACACAATCAGAAACTGTACTTTAAATGACACCCATTCTATTGTTTTAGCAGACACTTTTATTTTAAGTGAGTGGCCGTCTATCTCTTACTTGCGCCCTTTGTTTACCTCTCTCTCTCTCTCTCTCTATCTCTATATCTTCTCTGCCCTGTTTAGTGTTTTGACAGCTGTTTCATACAAAACTGTTTGTTGACTAAGCCCCAGACTAGCGATATCTACTCCACATATAGGGGAACACACATACCTACACATACTTGTACCATGAGAGGTCTTGCAGGGCTGCTGTGTGCACTTAAAAACCTGCACAATTGAGAATGAGAGGATGTGTTTTACATACAGTAGTGTTTTTACTTGGTCCACTTACCACCTACTTTCCATTTCTCAAGGGCAAAGTGTGAATCCCATAGTTTGTTACGTGTGTGTGTGTGTATGTGTGTGTGTGTGTGTGTGTGTGTGTGTGTGTGTGTGTGTGTGTGTGTGTGTGTGTGTGTGTG